>JAPVCE010000038.1:786899-946154 GCA_029606265.1 Paecilomyces dactylethromorphus
AGACTCTTATAGAAGGATTTATTATCCAGCATGTTTAGATTACTATAATTTAGAAAGGTCCCTCTGTGGAACCGTTGTCCACTCTTTCACCTCCTCAAAGTCCATCACCCTGTTAGGACCTCCAAATCGACCCAGAGTATCTGTCCAGTTGCGGGATGCTGCGACTTCTGGGTTCCATTTTAAGATTTCATGCATCTTGGGTGGTATCTTACCCTGCATGGCGTCAATGATAGTGCGTCCAATAGTGGGAAGATATTTGAATCCTATGCTAGTGTTAGTTTCTCATTCCAGATCTCCACATGCCTCGAGAAATAGCCTAGTGGAATTGGAAGGCCTACCTCGCCCAGATGCACCGCATCCTAGAACCAAAGACCGGTACACTGGATGCTGATCAATGATAAATTCCCTGTTTGCAGTATCCGCACACCAACAGATTCGAGCGAAGCTGAAAGGCCTGTCGGCTAATTGAGGCATGGTTTCTCGAAGTAGGGCACGAATGCGGCCCTCTGATTCTTTCGGGACCTGCATCTTCTCGAAAGGTACACTAGCCACGCGTCCGTCTGGAAAGCGGGTCATGTTCGTGTAACCCGGGTGTTCATCACAGAGCTTGATCTCACCATTCTCGTCATGTTCGAAGAAGAAACCTTTCTCGATGTTAAAAATGACGGGCATGTTCTGATACAGATGTCGCTCTTCGGGAGATAATGCAATATGTGCGACGGTCCATGCTGTAGGGCGGAGTTGGTCCTGAAAGTCGATGAATTGTCCAGCAGCTGCGCCAGCGCAAAGGATGGTTCTCTCTGCGCGGTGGATTTTGCCATCCGCAGTCACAGCACCCTTTACATCATTGTACTCGAATATCAGCGTAACAACCTTGCCTGCTGGGTTGCCTGCAGTTATTTTCACGCCCAACCGTTGAGCCTCACGTGCTGCTGCTGCCAGAGCATTACGAGCTTGTGCCCATCCAGCCCCTTTACGGGTCAGATATCCTTTCCATCCTGGGAAATCCCCGCGCAGAACACCAGACGGAACTAGCTTGCGAAAGTCCTCTGGTCTCTCGATAGGTACGATGTTGTCTTTATCTTCGGGTCTGACGCGAACACCCAGACGATCCATACCAGCTGGAGTATTCGCAGACATTAACAGACCAGTGTCATGGTAATGGGGCCTGAAGAGAGGATCGTTCATCCAGGCCTTCATTGCCTCCATCGTCAGGGCGGTGTTGACATCCACGCGGTCCTGCTCAGAGCTATACTGGCCAGGAGATATGACCTTGTTCACATCATTTCCGGCGGAAATCGGGGAAGGTACTGGATAGCAATCAAGTAGAGTGACGTTATTGTAGCCCTGTCGTGCAAGATGGAGAGCCGTCGATGTTCCCCAGGTGCCTGCTCCAACAATAAGGATAGGTGCAGATTGAGGTACCGACATGATGTCTTTGGATGGGACCGCTGTTTCCCCTTAATTTATCCAATGAATGTCTATTTCTCCAAGCTCACGACGCGGATTGTCTTATCAGACCATGACTATATATTTATCATCAGTATGACCGATAACGGAGCAAAATATAAATGTGACTATTTCCCATTTGCGTTATGATTTTTGGTCAAGCTGCGGTCACAGAAGGTCCAGGCGATATTAAGCGTGAGCCACATCCCTAGGAATACTAGCAGAACTGGTCCTTTGAGTTTAGTTGGTCGGAGATCTTGCTCACCCCACAAGATGTTGCTTCGGCCATCGTCCGCTACATTGAGGGGGAATTTTTGCTCACGGACCAATCAGACCCGCCCGCTTGGACCTTACTTGGAGTTCTTCCTTATCAACAAGTCGTTTATCTTCCCCGCCTCGAATTTCGCTAGGACCTAACTGAGATTTAACCGGAGACGCTAAAGATTGGCATTCCCCGCCTTGAATGGACAGTTGGGCGGCCTTGACCATGGAGAAGCACTCCCAGCGCGTATCTTAGTGGAACCCCAGATACTGAGCCGTTCGTACGGGGGCGAATATCGGAACACCAAAAAAAAAATGTATAAGAAGATACCAACGTCGGCAAAGATGGATGGAAAAGAAGTTGTGCTCCATTCGGTGATTGAGATTGACTGGTCTAGTCATGGCATCTGCGCAAGCTGCGTTTCCTGAAGAGGATATCGAAGGGGGAGATCGCAAATATCCCTACGCTGATGGAGAGTCGAAGCATGCACCAGTCACTGCTGATGAGGCGATAGAGATCGCCATTGGTGAAACCAATGTCGAGTATACGGTGGAATCAGAGAACTCACCCTACCTGGAGGTGCGCGCCAACGTGCCAAACACTGATGATCCTACAATTCCCGTAAACACCGTCCGCATGTGGTTTCTGGGGGTAGTCTTTACTTTGGTATGCAATCCGGAAGGTATACTAGCCGCGTCCACAACAACAGCTAATATTGGCACAGGTCGGAACTGGAATTAACCAGTTCTTTTCTATGCGCTATCCTAGCGTCACTATAACTTCACTGGTGGCCCAGCTGGTCAGCTACCCCATTGGCTGTATGCTCGCAAAGTGCTTGCCCGTCAAAAGCTTTCGTCTCTTCGGACGCTGGACTTTTGTCTTGAATCCAGATAAACACTTCAACATCAAGGAACATGCAGTTATCACTATCATGTCAAACCTGAGCTTTGGTCAATCATGGGTCCGTAATACCTCCGAGACTGTGGAATAGAAAGAGTCTAACGAGATCAGGCAAGTGCAATCATTCAAGCCCAGAAAGTCTACCTCAATATGTCCACTCCAGTTGGCTATCAGATCCTATTGGCCTTGTCCATGCAGATGTTCGGTCTGGGTCTAGCTGGTCTGGCGTACAAGTACATTGTTGAGCCTCCTCAGATGGTAAGGTGTACTGCTCTGCTATAGGTTGAATGTAAACTTACTCAGGCTTCAGATCTGGCCTTCCACGCTGGCAAACTGCGCACTCTTCGAGACTTTGCATAGTGGTGCAAACCCAATCGCTGACGGGTGGCGCATTTCCCGGTACCGATTCTTCCTCTATGTTCTGATCGGCGGTTTCTGCTGGTACTGGCTGCCAGGTTTTCTGTTCACCGGTTTGAGTACATTTGCATTCATTTGCTGGGCTGCACCAAGTAAGTGTAATGTGACCTTCGGGGGATGGCCCAGCACTGACATCAATGTAGACAATAAAGTGCTCAACAATCTCTTTGGAATGACCACAGGCTTGGGGTATCTTCCCACGACATTTGATTGGAGTCAGATTGCGTACAACTCATCGCCACTGGTGGTGCCGTTCTGGGCGCAGGCTAATGTATTTGCCGGATGGTTCTTCATTTATGCTTTAGCCGCACCGATCCTCTATTATACTGGGGTTTGGTATACATCCTATCTGCCTCTCACTGGATCAGATGCATACGACAATACCGCAAACATTTACAACTCAAGTCGAATCTTAAACGAGAAGGGAGAGTTCGATGAGGCTAAGTACAAATCGTACAGCCCATTATACCTTCCTGTGACCTTTTCCCTATCATACGGCTTAGGCTTTGCGGTCCTGAGCTGTCTTATCACGCATGTTATCTTGAATCACAGTCAGGATATCCTCAAAACATTCAAGGGATCAAATAAGAAGGATATCCATGCACGACTGATGTCTCATTACCCAGATGTACAGTGGTGGTGGTACGGAGCGATGACGGTAAGTGGAATGTTGTTTTTCATTCTTCTGAAAATAGCAGCTCACACGTGCTTAGTTAATTGTCATCGGTGTATCCATTCTCGTTCAATACGTGTGGCATACTGGAGTTCCCTTCTGGGGAATATTCTTAACCTTTGCATTGGCAGCTGTCTACGTGATCCCTGTAGGCACGGTCTATGCAGTAGCCAACCTGAATAGCAATGTTTTGACCGTTCTGGGAGAGATCATCTCGGGATATCTCTTGCAAGGGAAACCATTGGTGCTTTTGATATTCAAGGTATGCTAATATATTATTGCAGAGGGGGCTTATACTAACCGACTTCAGTTCTATGCATATACAGGACTGAGCCAGGCAATGATATATGCTGCTGATATGAAGGTATGCCGTTTGCTATACAACTAAGGTATTTGGTATTCTAACGACCATTAGTTGGCTCTCTATATGAAGATCCCTCGTCGGACATTATTCACAGCGCAGCTGATCGCGTGTATTCTTGGCTCGTTAACCCAAAGTGAGTTCTTCCTGTATGCAACTTGCTCTTAACTACTGACCATATTTTAGACGGTGTACTCCTGTGGATGCTGGGACATATCAAGGATGTCTGCTCTAGCGATCAATCAGACCATTTTACGTGTCCGCAGGGACGAGTCAACTACAATAGTGCAATTCTGTGGGGAGGTAGGTACTTATACGCATATATAACATGTTCCTCGAGCTAACAGTTTCTGAATTAGCTATCGGGCCAGGACGTCTATATAATAGCGGAAAGATCTACTCCGGTCTTTTACATATGTTTTGGATTGGTGCCCTCCTCCCGATCATTACATTCTTCTTGCAGAAGAAGTTCCCGAACTCGAAGATCTTGAACGCTATCCACTGGCCTATCTTCTTTGCTGGAACAGGAAATCTTCCTCCTGCTGTAAGGCGGCATTCTAGTCAATTGCAATTTTGGATCCTACTGACAGTGCTATACAGACTGGTATAAACTACTCCACCGCTTTCGCTGTCAGTCTTATCTTTAACAAGGTGCGTCTAGCCATAGAAAATCAGACTCCGTCGTTCTGAGGACTAACTTCGACCTAGATTATCAAATCACGCAAACCTCATTGGTGGAGTAAATACAATTACATCTTATCCGCTGCTCTCGACTCGGGTGTCGCGACCTCTGCTATTGTGATTTTCTTCACGTTGATCCTACCAGGGGCTTCCTTAAGCTGGTGGGGCAATAATGTCAGCAGCAACACAGTTGATGGGAAGGGCACTCCATGGAAGGAATTGGGTGTGAATCAGACATTTGGGCCTACAACATGGTCCTAATTTGTTACGTAGGAACTGATGGAATATGTCGGTAGGCGGCTACAGTGTAATGGCAATATTATGTGTCCCAGAGAAACGTATATGATTGATGTTTCTAAAAAAAAAAAAAAAAAAAAAAAGAAGAGAAAGAAAGAAAAACAGAGGCCATATGATAATGGATTCCTAGTAGCTCTGTCTGTTCTAACACGTAGAATATATAGGTCGTGTGCCTTAGATCGGTTTTCGTAACATCTGATTGGTGGATCATTTGTTATCGCGGTCGACTCCTTATCAAGCCGAGGTCACGGTCTCGATCTCCTCCCTTTAGGCTTCACTACTTTGACCTCGTTTCTGCATTTAACTTGCCCTTCACACGTTCTAGAAAGCATTAGACTAAATTGAATTATGGGCCATTATAACTGGGCCACTTTCATTGCCTAGCTTCTGGACCCTTATTACTTGACCCCACTCATTGATCGACATTGTGTTATCGTCTGGCATCTCTCTCGTGGATACCCATTCGACATCCAAAGTGTTCTCATCTTGGTCATGTGAGACTAAACAGCTATTCTCCGGTATTAGATGCCTCGAAGAAGGAGCACAGACCGCATCGGGCCTCTGAAAACGCGGTCGCGCAGCGGCTGTCAGCAATGTCGCAGCAGCAAAGTCAAGTGCGATGAGAGATGGCCTCTCTGTACCCATTGCTGGGAACGCGGCCTACCATGTCAGAGGGGCGTATCACTGAAGTGGGAATCGGAGTACTTGAGTCGCGGTTTAACCTTCGGAAGAGCAGGTGTGTGGAAGAAGGATCAGGATCTGCATGGAGAAATCACTGTGGATACCACGACAGCATCACCAGCGCCCTCGACAGTGACATCATGCACTATAGAATGCTGCGAATGGTTACCTATACCACGGGTATATGATTGGAGCTTTATCAACAGTGATTATGGGACCTTTGAGCAGCCGCATGTGGTTCCTATCACATCTAGTCCCTTGCTCTACCCAGCCGACCGGCAGGAGGGTGATGGCATTTGGGATGATTCAGGCATCATGGCTTTGCATCAGCCAACGCAGCAAGATTCACTGATGATGGTAACGCATCTTGAGAGACCGAGACGGTCACTATCCATCTTCCCAGCACTCTCAGGGACAAAACATGCACAGCTCTTCGACTATTACTTTCAAGCGGTCTGTCCTCGGACTACTCCGAGTCTGAAGGAATCCTCTCCTTTTGCAGCGCTCATTCTTCCATTTTCGACTGTAGCATCACCAACTTTAGTCAAAGCGATTCAAGCATTGGGTGCGTGCCACTGGTCGAGGTCTGATCCGAGTCTGGCTGCGGTTGGTCTCCACTTCAAGTCTGCTGTTCTCAAGGAACTACGGCACAAGCTTGCTACAGAAGAGCCATTGAAATGTTCAATGAATACCGAAATACTTGTCATCATGATGATGCTCTGTTTGTATGAGATCTTGGACGATTGCGATCAGCGTTGGACAGTGCATCTGCGTGGGGCAAAAGACCTCGTTGCCTTTCGAAGACAAAGAGAACTCGTATTATCATCACCTAGTGCACGTGGGGAGTTAAGATCGTTTGCTGAACTGTTCTTCGCGTTTCAAGACATAATTGGCCGGACAGCATGCGGAGAGACGGCAGTTTTCGGCACAGATTACTGGAGACGAGACGAACAGCAGATCAATGTGTGGATGGGCTGCAGCCCGGAGCTGGTTTCGATACTTTCCACGATTACAGAACTCAGCCGATCAAGACGGCAACATATGAACGAGGATGACACTTCTTTCTTCCGCCGAGCAGCTTCTTTGGAGTATCGTCTCGATCACCTACAGCAGGTAGCAGCGGATTCTACTGATTCGACACTGCTTGCTGCCGCAGATCTCAAACGCCAGGCTGCGATACTCTACCTCCACTGCGCATTATATGGTGCCTCACCATCGACGCCACTAGTCGTACAACTAGTTCAGGAGATTTTACACCAAGTCGCCGAACTCATTGATCAGGGCGTTGTTGCCAGCATGACTTGGCCAGTTTTCGTGGCTGCAGTGGAACTTGATCCGCTGAATGACGAGATTGGGACTGACGCGAAGCCAATATCTGGTCGAGCTCTTGTTCTCCGTGCTTTGGCAGCAATGACCAAATCTGCGGTTACCAATGTCACTCGTACGCGGGCCGTTATATCCAAGGTCTGGCAGACACGGGACATAAACACTAGAGGAACCCATTTAGATGAGCCACAAGGAGATGAGCTTGATCTCAATGATTGGGAGCGCTATGTTGCTCCGGTGAGCAACGCCATGAGTCTAGCATGAGACGTAGGAGGTTATGCTTCTACATTGGGAGCGTTGGACTGATATATTTTTTTTTCTCGGGGGTTTCACTATTTACGGGGGTACGTTACGGAGTTATTCATCCTCATCTCTCGTATTTCATTTATGGTGGATGTACTGTAATATTCCAATAATTCCGAGTTGTACATAACTGGACACTCCAAAAGGTTTTTGTTTCTGTCTCCTAATGTGATTTCGCCTAATGGACATCAACTCTGTCCTAGACAACTACCATATCAAAACAAATATCCTTGATTTGAGGTTATTTTGAATTATTTCATACTATACACTAGCATGCATTTCCCTATCCAAAAAACAAACATCACATCTGTATCTTCCACGACAAAAGGCTCTTAGCCATATCTCGCATTCCCAACCTCATCATCAAACCACGCCGGCTTGACTCCATAATTGATCACCGTACTTTTCACCTTCGTATAACTCTCATATGCCTCTACTCCATTTTCTTTACCGACACCACTCTCTTTGAACCCACCCCACGGTGATGACGGATCATTCAAATGATGTCCATTTATCCAGACAATACCCGCTTCAATCTGCTCTGCTACACGATGCGCCTGCGTGAAATCATTCGTCCAGACTGACGCGCCTAATGCGAAGGAAGTCATGTTTGCAATTCGAATTATTTCCTCCTCATCTGAGCAGCGAATTAGGGCGATTACGGGACCAAAGACTTCCGTGCATGCAAGATTAGAGGATTCCGAAGTAGAGATGATAGTTGGGGAGAAGAAGAAGCCTTTCCCGTCGACAGATGTGGGTTTTCCGCCGCAGAGGAGCGTTCCACCTTCTTGAACAGCACGTTCAACGAACGATGAGCATCGCTCTACCGCTGCTTTGTTGATGACAGCTCCGATTTGTGTTCGATCGTCTGTGGGATCACCGACTCGGAGGACTTTCACACGCTTTACCAAAAGCTCCGCGAAACCATCGTAGATATCTTGGTGCACCAGTAGTCTACTCCCGGTAACACATGTCTGACCGCTTGCAATGAAGCTCGCAAACAGCGCTGCCCTGACAGCATCTTCAATATTGATACTCGGGAAGAAACACACTGGTGCCTTCCCACCAAGTTCGGCTGTGATGGGAATCATGTTCGTTGCCGCATTAGGTGCAATAGCCTTATATGTTGCCAACCCACCAGTAAGATCAATCTTTGCAAGATGGGGATTCTCGCAGATATATTTCCCCGTTTCGCGCCCATAGCCGCAGACGATCTGTAGCGTCCCATCCGGCAGTCCGGCCTCTTTAAACAGCGCACCGAGTCTTAGAACCGAGAGCGGCGCTAGTTCAGACGGTTTCACGATCACCACATTCCCAGCTGCAAGAGCAGCAGCAATCTTCTTCGTGGCTATTAGTAACGGGTGGTTCCATGGAGTGATCTGCGCGACAACACCGAGCGGTAATCGAGTCAATGTATTCACAACAGGTCCTTTGAATGGCGTAACGCGTCCCTCATGCACTCTGGCTAAGGAGGCGAAATATTCCAACCATTCTGGTATCCGCGCCAACTGAGCGCGCATTTCGCGTATCGGACGTCCCGTCTGGCGGGTTTCAAGCTCGACGAATTCTGGGATCCGGGAGCGGAGAAGGACAGCTGCTTTGGAGAGCACGGCGAAGCGCTCTGATGCGTCTGCTTTTGACCATGATCCATTGTGGAATATTTCGAGGGAGGAAGACACTATTTCATTGATCGTTTCTTGGGGTGTAGAGTCGATAGTGGCGATGGGAGTTTCCGTTGCGGGGTTGAGGACAGTTACCCGTTCAGCGGTGGGAGGTGCGTGAGTGCCATTTATCCAGTTGGAAACGTGAGGGAGGCCAGCCATTGTGATTTTTCTCAAGAAATAGACAAGCTCTCCGGAAAGGTAATTATGGGAAGGATCCCAGAGCTTCCTGAAAGATATCTGAAATGGGTTGGATAACCGGAAGTGGGGTTCGTACAGGTCCTATGCAGAGAGATGTATACCCGACTATTTGTCTATAAACCCAGATTGCCACCTCCAGAGAGTCCCCACAGATTCTTAGAAATTCGTAATAATCCAACATAGGAGCACTCGATATCTTATTCTTCTGTTAAGAGATGGATCTTTGACATATTGAGATACCCTCCGTCATGATATCGCGATAAGCGATAAGCCGAGATAACCTTAGATAAAGAAGTTATCTCTGCCTCAGCAAGTGGGATAATGAGTTCACGTAAGCGAAGTGCTCCCTGCTGACCTCTGCGCAGTTATTAGTAACTAAATTACCTACTGATGATGACTACACTGGCTAAGTTTCTGTGAACAACAAGATAAAGAGGCGCTGCAGGAAGAGTGCAAGGGGATCCATACTTCCGAGGGGATGGTAAGCCCAAAAATCATTATTTGCGTAAGTTGGGCAAAAAGGAATGGCACTGTTTATGTACTAACCACAGCATGAGTTTGTAAATAATAATTCTCCATGTTGCTGACACTTACATAATTATATAGTTTATTCATTTTTGCAAGTTGAATGCGGTTTAAACTGAACCTCTGATCAGACCACCACCGGCTATTTTGCCAGTATGGTAACCTAACACAGCATATGTCATTGTTTCAAAAGTCGGATGTTCCACTGCGTAGGGACCTAGATCGCTGAATGTTGCACACAATTTAAGGCAATCGAATAATACCTACCGTCATTGACTGAGAACTCCCTTCAGACAACGCGTTCTTCTTGGCGGTGGGGTCTTTTCCGAGGATCTAGATAGAGTATTAATACGGAATGGCTCCACTCTGCCCCGATATGACTTAGAAGGAGCTCGGTAGAGTTGATTCCACTCACTATCTCGGCATAGTTTGCCTCAACTCCGACTTTTTCATGAACCACACCTCTAGCGACATTTCAGCTAATTCTCTTGTGTACGAGACGTCTCATCCATCATGCCGTACGAAGGGCATTGCATTTGTGAAAATATCCTCGTTTCCTTGAACGAGCAACCTAAAAGCTCAATACGATGCCACTGGTACGCGTTCGAACGGGGAGAGGGAAGTTGAATGCAAGTAGATAGGAAATTGGAAGCTCATCAATGTCTAGCCGCAACTGCAGCAGATCAGGGGGTGGTCAGTTATACCTTATGTCTTCAGATTACCTTCATGGCATCTGCTTTTTATTGCGACCACTCACATCCGGCTGGACCTTACAGGCTCATCGATAAACTACGTTGTTGGTGACGCGGACATCACTATCCAAGATCCTCATGGTAACTTAAAGTCGTTCGAGGATACGAACACCGTCAGCGGAAACCGTATAGTGGTATGTCTTGATCATCTACAAGATTCCTAGCTTCGCATCTATCTCAACTCATAACTGGTTCTTCCGAAGCGTCAATTTTGCGGAAATTGTGGCAGGTGGGTCCCCTTTGATCTATTTTGGTGAGAGTCAAGAGGTCTAAGAATGTTAAATCGGTTCTAGTCCTGTTCTCACTCGCACGCCCAAATTACCGGGCAAATGTTTCTTGAAAGCCTCACTGTTCGACACTATCTCTATTCCTACCAAGGAAGTTTTCACTCATCGGAGGCAAGATTGGGAGGTCCCCATTCCGGATGCACAACAAGTCTGATACAAATCAAACGAATACACGCCAGATATCGCTCAGGCTACGGACGCATCATGGCGTTGACGTCATGTTCTAGTAACGGAAGCGACTATATCTTCAGAGGCAAGAGGTGAGAAATGGTCATATTGTCGGAAGATTACAGGGCTATAGCCGAACGCCAAAGCCGCGGGCAGATCGGTTCAAATAGTTGCCTCAATATGCAGATCTCTATATCGATAGACTATTTCTCTGCAGCATTATTAGCTATTTCTATCTAGGGAATTGAATGGTTAGCGAATTCAGAAATAAAGATTCATGATAAAATCATCCCAGTCCGTAATTATTAATAAGCAACTTTTATCATATGGACAAAGTTCCCGCAAACTCCGAGGAGAGATGCCGAGGGAGGCCGGTTAAAAACAAAACCTCGGGTATCGGGACTTTTTAAAAAAAAAATAAATTAAGCTAACTTAGACTAATCAAACGGTTGGTTCGGTCGGTTCAGAAAGTGGGGAGCTAACTGTCCTATAGCGGTTTGTATATATTTATATTTTCGTAGACCGATTACCGTTTAACTGTTTGAACAAGATCTACTGCTATATTGAAGCTCTAAAAAAATTAAAATAAAATAAAATAAACGGTTTGAGGAATTAAGTATTATTTTGCGTATACTTGTTAAAGTATAGTAGATTTAGTTTCTATACATAATTTTGAAATATTTAAAGATCTAGCAGTGTTAGCATGCTAGAATATTAGCTTGCCAAAGGCACAAGCTCTTTCACTCTGGGCCCACTTCCAACCTCTACGCTTGTTGATGCGCTTTGGATTGTCACTCTATATAGTAGGTGGAAGACTAAAATACCGCTTCATCCGATTAAGCTAATAGAACGTCAGTGGTAGCAATCGTGGAGTAGTAGTTAATCTTACTACATGGATTCGGAATATAGGGAAACGTACTTGGCCTTGCCGATTTGGACTATATAGGATCTAGCACAATTGTTGCTATATGCTTAACTAAGTTCTTAAAATATCACCATTAGTGAAAATCGAGTTTATTGGTACCTTAACACCATAGAGAACTTTGTTTAAAATATAGTCGGCGATGCAATTACCAGCAGGCTAGATAACAAATATCCAAATCTTATTTGAGAATGGTTCTCAAAAGTTCATAATAAAATCTGGAAACACAAAATTCTCCCAAATTGACCGTAGCTATCGCTCTCATTATGAACTGACCTGCCGCTCAAAATCCTTGCAGTATGGCTCTACAACGAGTTTCTCAACTATTCTCCTTCATCTAGCGTCAATATGAAAGATATAGACCCAACCTCATCCTCATGCTCTTTTAAATAGATTGTCACTCTCCACTCCTCCTTTACACTGTCAGTAGTTTTCTGTACACTGTCACTAGTTTTCTTTATATATAAGCATACCCTACTACTAAACCCACCACTTATGGGAAGAGTAATATTCCCCGCAATAACACAGTCTTCCCCTTGAATATGACATGTAAATAATGTATTGCCGGTGTGAATTCCGTTGCAGGCTCCGTCGTTCACTTTAGGAACAGTGTTGCATTTAGACTCTATACAAATTTCAACGACCGTGGTGTATTGTATTATATCTTCATCTTTCACTGGTCTAGAGAAAGACATAATCACGTTGTCACCACTAAAGTATTGTTAGGAATAGACAATAATTAGACAGGACTATAAGGTAAACTCATATTTCAGAAGAGTCAACGTAAACATCTATATCAGAAAAGCCCACTGAATCAGTTACTTCCTCATTGACCCGCACAATCTGCCTGGCTCTCTTATCATGAGACGGGGCATAGCTTCGTGGGTGTTGAAAAGCTAGGGCAGAACTGAAAATAAAGAACAAGAAAAGGATGGAAGAAAGAAACATTGTGTTAATTAGGAGCCAAATTTGTGTACTAATTAATATTCCTCAAGGATAGAACTATATAAGTTTCAACTTAACAGAAGGTAGCTCACTATTGCATATAAATATTTATATTAAAACAGCACTAGCCCCCTTGGCTCCTCTTTCAAGTTAGCTTCACTCAGTAAGCAGTAGACAACGACAGCCATAAATTTCATTTATTGATCGCCCCAGTCTGACGTGTAACAAAAAAATACCCGATTTGCGCGTATACTTTCCACAAGAGTCCAACCGCAAATGTTCAGGGAAACAGGTCGCTACAATGGAATTTAGCTTGTGAGCTGAACTAATAAGACTGTATCACAATTCTTAAACAATGATCATAAATCCTTACGTTTGCATGGTTCCCTCGCATGCCTAGTCCATTGTAGGGAATACTATACATCGCCTGATTGGTCTGTATGGTGGTACTTGGAAGATACTGATGACCCCCCGTGGCTAAGAGTAACTATTTGAGAACAGGTGGTCTCCAGCCCTGATGCCGATCCGTTTAGTTAGCTACTTTATATCCCCGATTGAGATACCGTGGATCTAACTGCGAGTGATGAAGTGACGTCACTCCGATACTCCCCGGCTACATACTTCATCAAATAATTGGAGCTGCCACGGGCTGATCCCGATTGGGAAACTCAGGTGACATATTGTGAATGTGGATGTGGTCAGCACTGGTAGGATAGACCGGACCAGCGATGTCGCAGCACTGGCAGTAGAGGTGGGCTGGCTGTAAAAGCAGGACGGGCAAGCGAGAAAGGTAAGGACCAGCCACAATCATTGATGTAATTCATGAGCAGGGGGATCCCAGTGGCTGGCTAGGCTTAGACTCCGAATCGCTGGCTACTATCTGCTTATCCCAAGGGGCGGGCCTAGAATGGCAGGGGAATTCAGACTAGTGTGGTACAGAATAGCTCACTATTCAGGACACACTATTATAAACATGCTGTGCAGTGGGCGTGCTGTACCGTTTCCACTTCGTCTTTCCATGGTTGTGGGATGGACTCGGAGATTCCAAAGGACGGAGAAGTCTCTGTTCTGCTGCATCTTACCGCCTTGTCATGTTCCCTTGAAGGACTTGGCTGTTTTAGAGGCTAGATTTACTTTCTCTTTAAGGGGGGGAAATGTGAGATAGGAATTTATCATTTATGTACAACATGTGCATGTGTGGCGATTATTTACACTGGATGGTTGATGCCCTCTGCTGAAGGGACGTCAATGAATGGAGCATAGCCCGGATCTTTTCTTTCCTCCCAAATTATCACCAGCGCTACTTCTCATGTTTCCAGCTTCACGATATGGTCCCATTCGCGGGTTGGGTTTTGAGAATAATCCTTCTGTACCGAGTGATGGGATGTGCTCCACCATTCGTCGCTTGAAGAATGACATGGTACTGTTGGCAGTATGCCTCACCGGTCACAGCTCCAGTGGCAGCCTGAGGCGCCTTACAAGCGTCACTTTGTTCTGGCATCTTCACTGTGGTGATTCGACTACCTGTTCCTGGAACGAAAGTGAAATTGAATTGGGGCACTTCAGAAATCCCCCACTGGGTCTGGGTCGGTTCGCGATAATGCCACCAGGTCAGGTTGAGACCGCGATTGTCTGGGTCGTATGACCCAGATGCGTCCAAGGTCACATTCGCGCCGGTCTTAACATATAATTCTACCGCCTGGCTGCCACAGGATCCGTTGACAACTACTACAGGCGGATGAGTGGTGTTGGAACCCGGCCGGTTCTCCTGTAACGTCCACTGTATCCGCGCCGCCATTTCATTTTGGTAGGCTTGGCGCCATCGCCAGATGGTCGCGTGATTGGTGATGAATGTCTGGCCGTTTTGACCGACCACGTGGTCAGCGGCATCGGCAAACTGATTTCCACCGAGAGACACGGCAGTGTATCGGCCTCCCCAGCTGCCCCATTCCGGATGTTCGGGACTGTTCAGGCCGTTCTGCATCGTGAACATGAGCGACGGAGAGTCGCCCTCCATGATATACTTGACGTCCGGGTATATTTTACCTAGCGGGCCGAGCTGGATGTTCTTGTGTATCCAGGCATTGGTGACAATGCTGGTGTCCGGGCCGCCGGCGTCAAAGTCATAATATGTATCACCGGAGATCCCACTCCACGCTGCTAGTCCGTACTGATTCCAACCGTGAATAGAGGCGATATACCGGAGCGACGGCCAATTGAGCCGTATCCAAGAACCCGTATTGTCTTGGTCGGAAATCGTATAGACTCGCAGTTTGCTCAAGAAATGAGAAAAGTCTTCTGTTGATTTGGTCTTGTTGGCCTTCCACAGTGCTTCCGCGAGGACATTTGCGCCGCCCCAAATCTGCACATAGAGTGGAGTCTGGGAGGAGTCGACAGCCGAAAGGAGTAAGTCTGCTCCCGGTGAAGTCTGGTTTCCTGCCTCGAGTGCATCGATGGCAGCTAAGCCGTAGGCTTTTGATCCACTCCGAATCACGGAAAGTAAATAGTTTTCCGTTGGAAATTGGCCGTGTCCATGGCTCTGGAGATTAGGAAGGACCTGGCCATATGCTTTCACAACGGCTTCAATCTGATCAGGATATGTAGACGCGTTCTGCCAGTAAGAGGTTACAGCGACCATTCCTTCGATCTGATACTGATCTGAATGGAGGACCAACCTCACGAAGGACATCGTATCATCGGGTTCGTTGGAAATATCAGACAGGATGAAGACTCTATTCTTGACGTCAACCGTGTAAGGCTGGCATTGTGTCCGTCGTTCTGCTGGTGCTGCTTTAACAAACACTGGTGATGATGCCTGCACTATGAGGCCAGCTGCCACTGCAGAAAGAAGATTGAACTTCATGGTGGACGTCACAGAGTATGCAGAAACACAATGCTATCAATTGAAGTCCTGCGACATACGGAAGAAGAAACGCAATACTCCATGATAACTTAATATATACATCTCCAAAACATCACATGGTCTATAGTAGTAACTACGGGGGAATCTCAATGTGGTAATTGAACTCCGACTAAAGATCTAATAGGAAAAATGAGGCTAAATGCAAGGAACAAAGCAGGAAATCCAACTAACCACTAGAAGGCGCTACAGACTAGACTGAAGAAAGACACGCAGATAGTGGGGAAGGCGGCGCTAAGACTTTCCTCATCTGCTACTGTGCCATTAACACTGATTACATGAGCAGATATTGGTAGTTATCTTATCGCCAGAGGGAATATCGATCATTCAAGCTTTAATTTAGGTTGGTTGACTGGGCTATACCTAAACAGGGACCCGGTTTAATTTTTGTCTTTGACCTGTATATACCGTACACTGGGGAGCTCCTCTAGCTGATCCCGACCGAAGATAAATAATAGACTGTAAGTAGTCCCATCAATTGATAGTACCCCTGACGATGGACTCATTGTGTTCTTAAATTCTGTATCAGATGCTATCAGTACCAATGTGTTAGTGCGACGGAAGGACAAGCCTAAGCGTAATTTGTGCTTCTTGGCATGATCAACTCGAGTCTTTCCTCTTCGATTTTCCTGCTGTCAAATGCTTGCATCGTCTTCAGAGTCATTAATATCCCGCATGATAGCAAAATGTCATTCGATTCATTGAGTCCTGAGCTCCTCGACCACATCATCTTCCATCTGGCTTATGTTCCACCTTCCCGCATCCGGCGCCATTGGGATCAACCACCACCCAGCCAGGGACTCTCTCGCTATGCTACTATCTCGAAAAAATGGCAGATGGCTATTGAACAATATACATTTTCGGCAGTGAAGACAGACAGCAGTAATTTTCCCAAATTGAAACAAATTATCGGGACATGTCCCCGCAGGAAATGTATCTTTAAGGAACTTTTTTATCGGATCGATCTCCCGCCTTACAGTGAGAATCAGAAGCATTGCTTTGAACGACATAGGGAACACAAAGCTAATCTCTTTGCCTTCCGAAAGGGCCTGAAAGACCTCTGGGAGGAACTCTCGTTATGGAGTAACGGGGAAAATGCATCATTGGGCTTGCGTCTGGTGCTTACCGTTGACGCACCCGTGAAAGGAGTAGGAGATGATGGCTGGGCCTACCCTGAACATAGCCTCACTCTGGATGATTCTGAGGAGAGTGCAGATAGTGCAGATTCTGTACTTCCCAACTTCCCCTGCATTATCTCATTGCACCTGGCGCGTACGGGTCGACGTATCCATCCCACCACAATCGGTATACTACTTCTCAGCCTACCAAATATCCGAAATTTGAACATGAAAATGCATCCAGTTCAGCGCAAGCACAAAACTCTTGTTGTCAAATATAGGAATGCTCTAGCAAAAGCTCTCGAGTCTCCAACCTTACACAATCTGGAAACTGCGGATATGGATGGGCGAATATACGCCTATGAATCATAGCTACGAGACTACTATCACCCAAGATCCACTACACCCAAAAGGTGATCTGCTCGACCGTGCTGTATTTATGTTAGCACAACGAAGTCTCCGGGAACTCTATCTGGAGGAGGCATGGCCGATCTCCCCGGTATTATGGGGGGCAGGTGAGGAGGACAGTAGAGATCTGCTATTCCCTTACTTGAAAATAGTGGATATTACGTTTTCATTGATCACCTACGACGGCCGGTGGTATTATACTGGGAATCCCAGCAAAGTTCAGTCAGTGGCAGACTTGAATCTTGGAGAGGAATATGGACCGGATTCTAATTCATCCTTTGACTCGGAATCATGGGGTGGGGATAACATTGACCAGTATCGTGAGGCGGTCCTTAACGGCGATGAACCGCAACATCTATGGAGACAAAAGCCAGAACCAGATACATTTTACCCTCTGGTTCGTGCAATGGTGGCAGCAGCGATGAGGATGCCAAAACTCGAGCACCTAAGAATGGGGCCAGGTGATGTACATGGTTATGAGATTGATTTCGAGTATATCCGACCGAAACTCAAGGCAAACATAATCCCTTCCCGTAAGCAGACCGAGGAACAGCTTCGGAAATGGAGATGGATTGTATCACCTGGACTCGAAACATCCTGGGAGGTGCCAGATGATATTCGGCAGCTTATGGAGCAACACGTTGGAGAAGATGGGGAGGTGATTGTCCTTGAAATGTCATCCCTGAAATCCGGTGTATGTTGATTGCATAAGAAACTCTACATCTAATAGGGTCTCATATTATGGGTCCCCCTTCCATCCTCATTTCCCCGGATTCCTCCCAGATTTGATTGACTTGATCGGTCTTGGCAAATCTTATGATACTATCGGCAACGGTGGGAAGCGCAAGTATTGGTCCCTGATTGACGCAGGAAAAAAAAATACCGCAGTAGTAATCTATGGGCTGTTAGATACTCTAAAAATGGGGCTCTAGAATAAATTTTATAAAATCTCCTTGTTTTTGCAAGTCTGACCTGGGCCAAGTTGACATACAAACCACTGTGGGGATAGGTTTATGACGATGTGGGGAAGGGGTGCTGAGACTTTCCTGATCTGGTTGACCGCCAGCCGCCTCAAATATGGTGTCTTCGGCTTGTTTTGGGCAAGAATAAGCATCCTTTTGCCATCGCACTATATCGCCACAGTGCAGTTAATCAAACAGTAATTGACCATGCCTGATGGAGATCAAGCTATAGTTCGCAAAAGAACGAGAACAGGGTGTCTGAGGTGCCGTTCTAGGAAGCGCAAGTGTAAGCCCCACCATTGGAGACATCACGTTGACGAAGGAGTGTGGGAGAAGGTCCCTTTTACCAGGAAATAACCATCAATCTTTGAATTCAATTTGATAGCCTGAGACACTAAGACCTGATTCAAGCATAGGCGATGAGAGGAAGCCGGTGTGCCACAATTGCAAAAAGCGAAATCTTGAATGTGTCTACGGAACTCGACTGAGCTTCCTGTCCAGGAATGCACGTACACTTTCTCAGCCCAGCATCCCATCTGATGGAACTGGTCGTCAATACAGCGAAGTGCAGGTATCCTCTCTAGCATAAATATCGCCGGTACACTGGAAACGGACCGCTGATGCCGCCGCAGTTTGTCGCGGAGAGTTCTCCAAATCGGTCCGAAAATGCTGCTCTGCAAAGTGAAAAACAAAGCCCAACCACAGAAGGTAGTAGCTATCAAGCGCAGAATCGAGAAACTTTAACGGATGATGGCAAGGGTACAACATTCCATGCCGACTCCATGGCTGATTTCTGTTCGATTTCCACGGAGAGGAGTACAAATGCCGCACTTGGGAACAAAAGACCTATGTCGGACACCCTAACAGGCGATAAACAGCGGGATTTATTCATCTCATCAAGCAAAGCCGTAGTCGATGCGCGATATGAAGAATCTGCCGTACATAGTCTCCTCGCGTTAGGACACCCAACTACAGGAAGTCCTCCTCTAGAGAGTACAAATGAGATCACACCGGCGCAGATTAACCAGACTAGCCAGGGGACAAACCTGGATTCACCTAGATCATCAACCTCAATCACAACATGCAATACAAGTTCTGTGATATCTCCTGGCCGGCCAACACCTGTACGGTCAGAGGTTTCCACAGAACGGATTCTTGAGCTCCTCAGGCATTACCGCTACGAGGTTGCGCCCTGGGTGAGTTTTGATGGCCTGTAAGGAAAACAAATTTCCTGCTAATGATCATAGTTGGATATATATGATATGTCGCAGTCATTCGGCATCTTGGTCTCACAAATGGCAATGGAGTCTCGAGAGCTGCTCTATGCGGTGCTTGCTCTCTCCGTGTGCTCTTTGGCTTCAGTCATGACTTCAAAATCTAGGTTCCGAACAGAGGCAGAGAAGTACATAGCTTTATCAGAGTCGTATCTGAACACAGGAATAGTAACGAATGGTCCACATAAGCTATTAGCTGCAGTACTGAGGACTATCTATCAGTTCTCATCAAGGATTTCTGACGCCTGGATGAATAAATTTGATCCCAAGATAGAATCTTTGATGGATCTGTCTACCAAGACTCAGAGTTCCAGTTTGATAGCTTCAGCATATGGATGTCTGCTTAGAATGGGTGAGCGCTATCAACGGTAAGGGGTAATGAAATGCTAATATATGCGATTTTATAGACCTCAGCATTGCGCTCGTGAATGATATATCTCTACGTTTTCCCATTCCAACAATTAATAGCCCACCTAATGTTAACATGGAATTCAATTGTGACGTCATCTTTAATCACGGCCAGTATATCCTCCTTCTATGTGCGCAAGCCGTGCAGCTCCGAAACGGGACTTCAGAACCATCTCTATCTCCAGGATTATCCAGGCCACGAAACTTCATAGAAAGATGGAAGATTTTATTTAACTATCTTAGCGACTGGTATAGCAAACGACCACCGGAGTTCAGACCTATGCTCGATCTTCCTTCTAGTCCACAGACGGATCCTGTGGACTCGTTTCCACTCATCATCTTCACTAACTCCGCAGCCGTATTCGCCAATCAATTGTTTCACACTGCCATATTGCTCCTTATCCACCAAAAACCACGAACATTAAAATTCATGGATCATCGCAGTGTATTGATGTCACCACTTTGGCATATTCACCGCATACTGGGAATTGCTTTGAATAATGACCGCCGTGAATGCTGGGATTGCTCATTGCTTGCGTCATTATTTCTTGCTGCAAGGCAGATGACACATGAAGCACAACACAAAGAGGTAGAGCAAGGACTCCTTCGAATCCAAAGGCTGACGGGGTGGGACGTGCAAGACCTGTTGACCAAATTGCATGATTCTTGGCGACTTGCAGAAGGTACATGAAGGACGTCGTAATGGGACCCGGGTCATTGTCGTCAGATGATCCGTTGTAAACCAATCTCGTCCGGGGATTTTCATAGTCTTCGCTACATGTAACCCCAGGTGTGTTCGAGATCAGAAATGCGCCAGCACGTTCCCCAACCTGTCATGGCTTCGATGCTGCGGATCAGTTTCACAATTGCTGAATGCTCTGAATTATGACTGAACATCCTTCCAGCCACCCATAATGGCTGTATTGCATTGTTCAAGCAGCCATGATGTGGATTAGTTAATGAAATACCGCATATCTGTTTCGCATGCCATAGCATGGAGGTACTATGATTTGGTTCGAGTTTAACTGTTTGAGGCATCATGTTGAGAAGCAGGATGCATGCAGTGTGAATCAGTTGGGTAGAGGATATCGCTCCCCAGTGCACAAATAGCAAATGTGGGAAGAGTTTGCCCTCGACTATTTGAATAGGAAGAATTTCAGTGGGACGATCTCTCATCCACAGTTGAATCTCGTCCCACAGTCGTACCCACCGTTCTGTGAACACATCAGTAGAGCAGCCATTATCTTCACCAAGTTCAATATACTTCGTACGATCTGCGATCAATTCACAGGCTTTTGAACATAGGTAGACTGCATAATTTGCATACATATCACCGGAGTTTGCATCACGAAATAGCTCTCTGACTTCATCTTCGTGCGTGCCAGGAGGGAGCCACTTTTTCAGATGGAGTAGCGTACTCTCCGTACCATCAGAGATTAGTGCTCCGCAGAGATCTAACTAGTATTAGACTTTGACAACAGATTAAAGATTCAATAGAAAGGACAACTTACCCATTCTCGCGTAGCACCAGAACACAGCTTGCAGCACTCCACCGCTAAAGCCATTTACATTAAAAGTATCAAATAACGCCGCACATCCTTCAAGATGCCGTCTCCAGTCTTTAGCACTGGCAGACATCATCTCAAGACAGCACAGAATGACACAGACAATAAGTGCATCCAGATACCGGGCATATAGGAGAGGAGTAGCAAGCCGGATTGCCTCTTGGTAGAGCTCCAAGCTGTCGTAGACATCGCGGATGCCATTCTTCCGCTCCATCTGTCTTGCAGAAAGTGCCAAGATGGCATACAACAAGGCTGGACAGTTTTGCGCCATAGCTGTGATCCTGATTCCGAATGTACGCTGCATGTCGAACATATCAAGCTATCCTGTCAGTTAGCGGACGCACAACGGTCTCTTTTTTGAAACATATGCTGTTTATCATACCCAAGGTGCTACCTCCGCGACGTAATTTTTCAAATATTCTATTCTCTTGCTATTTGATAAAACTCCATGATACGAGGCTGTAGGAGTTCTATTGTCCTGGATAGGACTAGGTGCTCTCGTAGGTGCCGTAGACTGAGCGGCGCTGAAGAGCAGCGAGCGGAGTGCTTCCTGCGATTGCAAGTATACCGGATCCTGCACGAATTGATCCAGACTCACATTAGTGAGGGGCGACAGGAATGGATCAGAATTCTCGAATCCAACGCCGCCTGCTGGACTAGCTCCATGAGATGGTGAGATGGACTGATTTGACAAACTGGGGTCATCTTGGAGAAATTCAACAGTTCCATCTTGTTCGTCAGGATGTGTTGATGACCATTCCATGGATATCTACTAGGATGGTCGAATGAAGAAATTTTTAAAGTCCTAGACCGTCTGATGTTGTCGTAGCAAGTTTGAAGTAGGCGCGAATAAAGAACACGGTTGGAGCCACCGTGCGAAGCCCATCTTTAGTTAAAAAGCGTGGCCCGCTTGCGGGGCCCCGCATTCAATCTCCCCTAGCAGCTACAACAGTACATGATATTCGCCAAACCCGACTAGCCGGCGGTTTCTCAACAATTTTTAGGTTTTTCAATTCTAATCTATTCGACTTTACTAATATATATATCATGCTGCACATCACCACACACAGGTTGTCCCATTATCGTATAAGATCAGAGTTCCGTGAACTCCCGTCTCAAGTACTCGTCGTATTTAATGTCCGAAAGGTATCTAAATATCTTTTCAGTCATGGTCTTTGTCTCAAATCCAAAATACTTATAAGCTGCTTTCCCTGGTAGGCTATGACCGAATGTTGTCATGCAAATGGCAGCATCAGCGTACCTCTCCCAGCCATTCGGAGAATACGGTTCGATCACAACAGCTGCAATACCCTTGTGACGCTGCAGTGTGTCCCGCTTATAAGATATTTTCTGTCTTTCAAAAAGTCGTTGGCAAGGAAAACTGACTACTCGGGTTCGAATGTTCTTCGTTTTCAGCTCTTTTGCAACATCCAAAGCAAAGGATAACTCAGCTCCAACTCCGATGAGTGTAATATCTGCTGCATCAGGTCCTTCAGCTTCTTCGAGAACATACGCTCCTCTGAGTACTCCTTCGCGCTTTGTTTGAGTAAGTTGGGGAATAATCTGTCGAGACGTTGAAATAATCGATGGGGTATTCTTTGCGTCAATAGCCGCGATCCAGGCGCCTGCAGTTTCCTTACTGTCTCCAGGTCGTATGTACAAGAGGTTAGGCATAGCCCTATAAAGGGCTGCAAGTTCTATCGGCTGATGAGTTGGGCCGTCTTCGCCCATGCCGATGGAATCATGAGTTGCTGCATGGATAACTTGCAAATGCTGGAGTGCACCCATGCGCACGGCTGGAGCAGCATACAGATAGAACATGAAAAATGATGAGGTGACAGGGATGAAAGTATGAGGTGCAAATGCTGCGACACCATTAGATATGGCACACATTGCATGTTCGCGGACTCCGTAATGAATATAACGACCTGAATAATCCCCGTTGATACCGCAAGTAGTGTTTAGGTCCGGCTAGTGGATTGTTAGGATTTCAGGATTCTAATAGTATATAGCTGATGGACTTACGTGCTGGAAATCCACTTTTCCAGAGTATGCCATATTGACGGATGGTGAGAGATCTGCAGTTCCAACCATGAAAGTTTTCACCTTTGCAGCAATCGGGTTAAAGACAAGTCCCGATGCAGCTCGAGAAGCTGTCGGTTTCGAGGGAAACTCTGCTGGTACTAGCTTTTTCCAATCCGTAGGCAGTTCGCCCTTCACTCGACTTCGAAATTCTGCTGCAAGATCTGGAAATTCCTCCGAATATTTCTCAACAAGATTGTTCCAGTCCTTGATTAATGCCTTGCCTCGTTCTGGGAGATCTTCAAAGAACTTGCGAACTGTAGGACTGATAGCGAAATGTTCATCAGGGCTGAATCCATATGCCTTCTTCAACTCCGCTACATTATTCGCACCGATTGCAACCCCATGGGCGACGGCATTTCCAGCCACTGCTGTTCCTACACCTATCACCGTTCGAACATTGACGAATGTCGGCTTCTGAGTCGATTTCTTCGCCTGCTTTAAAGCTGCAACAATGCCATGAATATCATAGCATCCATCTTCAATATTTATGACATCCCAGCCGCAAGCACGCATCTTGGCATCGACATCCTCCGTGTTCGTCAAATCAACCGAACCATCACAGGTAATCTGATTGTTGTCGTATATGATTGTAAGGTTATTCAACTTCAGGTGGCCCGCAAGCGAAATGGCTTCTAGTGCTACGCCTTCCTGCAGACATGCATCTCCCACCATACACCAAGTGTGATTTGACACAACGTCATATCCAGGTCTATTGAAAGTTGCAGAAAGATTTCTCGTCGCTATAGCGAGACCGACTGCATTTGCAACACCTTGTCCCAGCGGACCGGTTGTGACTTCCACGCCTTCAATTTCGATTTCGGGATGTCCAGGACATAGAGCATCTTCGCGATCAGAATGGTATGATTTAAGCTGGTCTAGAGTCATAGCCTTATATCCCGTAAGGTGAAGAAAGGTATATTGAAACAGGCAGGTATGTCCTACGATGAGAACCGCTATCAGCACTGAACGCTCATCGCGGAAAAATTCAGCTCCTTCTTACCGTTGGAAAGAATAAATCGGTCACGATTAAAGAAATCAGCAGTATGTGGTGCATATTTCATGACATATTTCCATAATGCTACACCAATTGCGGCCATTCCGATGGCACCTCTAGATATGAAGCAAATGAGCATAAATATTGCGCTTAGATCATAGAAACTCTTGCGTACCCCGGATGTCCTCCATTGAACTGCTGACAGAGATCTGCAATAAGCACTCTGAATGTTTTGAGGACGAGGTCTTCTTCTTTCGTCAAAGGCTGCGTTGTGGAGGTTAGAGGTTTGCCCTCCTTGGTATGGCCGTTGGTCGCCATGCTTGTTAATGCCTTCGATACCTTGGTGAGCACGTCAGCACTGGTGAAGTTTGAAGAACATAAGCACAAAATCTCTTATGCAGGATTCTTGAGCGAAGATGTAATCGAATGTACTCCACAAACTCAGAAGCTTACAAGTTATCCATCACTCAGGAAACCACGGAGCACTATCACCACCGACGCTAGTTGCTAGGGATGGGGTCCAGGCTCTCTGTCCTACATCGCGTAGACACTTTGGCAATATCGAATTATTATTTCAGAAAGATTTTACCATGCAGAAACAGTATCGTCGCAGCGCGTCGACCTACCATGTGCGGGGTGAAAATGTAGGCAGTTCCTCAAAATGGAATCTATAAGCGCTGTTGGGGTTAACAGTGCATTCACCGGAAATACTCCTTTTCGAATAACACCAATCAGCTTCTCTCTATCCATCGCTTACACTAATAGAAAGTCATGGGATCTGTGATACAACATATTCTGTGCACGACGTAGGACATTCGAAGTTAGAAAAGTTCCCAGTTGGTCCACGTGGACTGTGAAAGTGCATAGGTGGACAGTGCCGATCTAGCCTGAGACCGCCGAGACTCTCTGCTTTTCCTAAACTCCATATCAGAAGAGTACTATCTAATTATTTCCAATATCTTGGAAAGCATTATTTGACGATCTCGTCGTCACTACAATTGTGTGAGGTTGTTACAAAGTTCCACGTTCACTATATGTATTTGAGCGTCCGTCTTTCTCTTGAATAAATTTTGAGAGTGCATCCCACATTATACCGTCAGTCCTAATCTGTTCCTTATTTATAGTCATGGCACCCTCTATACTCCTTGAGCAGTCTGGAGCGTATCATGCTGCAGAGGAACTCGTCACAAAAACGAAATCTCTTGTCGAGGAGCATGAGTTAGACTCTGTGCAGCAAGAAATACAGTCCAACAATAAATTTGTTCTGGGACCGTATCGCAATCCATCCTTACAAGTAACACCTGATCATCAGTTGAAATTAGTCGACGCTCCAGTGCATCAACCTGGGCCTGGAGAAGTTCTGCTACATATCAAGGCGACGGGAGTTTGTGGGTAAGTCGACCTGAGATAGATCATGTGGAGATAATTAATGAAATTAAAAAAAAAAAATACACAGCTCAGATATTCACTTCTGGAAATCTGGAAGAATCGGTTCCCTCGAATTCAAGAGCGATTGCATCATAGGTCATGAAGCTGCTGGAGTTGTGCTTCGATGTGGAGATAATGTCGCGAACTTCAAGCCAGGTATGTATCGGGATATCTCGTACGATATCTCGAATGATTTAATTTACTAACTCTAACACATTCTAGGTGACGGAGTAGCACTAGAGCCGGGAGTCTCATGTGGCGATTGTTTCTTGTGTCGAGAAGGCCGCTACAATCTCTGTGAAGACGTCCAATTCGCTGGAGTATGGCCCTACCCTGGGACTATCCAGAGATTCAAGGTGCATCCCGCTAAATGGCTTCATAAGTAAGGGTAACAATTCTGCGCATAGTTGTTAAATGATACTAAATTGTTCAGACTCCCGGATGCTGTCAGCTTTGCAGAAGGCGCCCTTCTCGAACCTCTCTCAGTGGTCATGCACGGTATAAACACTGCCGGGGTTTCTCTCGGTCGAGGGGTCCTCGTATGCGGTGCAGGTCCCATCGGCCTTATAGCTCTGGCAGCAGCACGCGCATCCGGAGCGCATCCAATAGTGATCACTGATCTGGAGCCTCGACGATTAGCATTTGCTCAAGAGTTTGTTCCGAGCTGTAAGACTTATCGCATTGATGGTTCGCTCGACGCAGCAGGTAATGCAAAATTTATTCGATCTCTTTTCGGTGATGATGAATATTTCGCGCCATCTACGGTTCTCGAATGTACTGGTGTCGAAAGCAGTGTCTGTACTGCAGCCTATGCAGCCAGGCGAGGCGGTACAGTCATGGTTATCGGGGTGGGAAAGTCTATAATGAACAATCTACCCTTCATGCATATCTCGTTAGCAGAGGTGAGACAATATCTCAGTCGCAACAGTGATATCCGCTAACTTTGTTCACATCTTCAGATCAATCTGAAGTTTATCAACCGCTACCGTGATACTTGGCCACGTGGAATCGCATGCCTGGACGGAAAGATCCTTGATCTCAAAAAATTGATCACACATACCTTCTCTCTCGAGAATGCCGTGGATGCCCTACAGCTTTCCTCTGATGTTACCAAAGGAAGCATCAAAGTGCAGATCGTCGACGATACCGATATAGATCCGAACGCCTTACAGAATTGATTTAATATTATGTTAGATATAGAAATTATTGATTAGCGGAGACTCCATGTCTTTCTGTCCCTTTATGCTTATTGGTGCATTTAAAATAATTTCTACCATGCAAATTCTCAACTGTTCGTTGTAGCCTAGAATGAAATAAATGGTATTAGAATATTGTTACTTTTTTTTCTCACACGAATCGAAACTGATTGTATGAATCTCAGCAGGACACAACGCGCTACACCGCCATCTTCAGTAAATGATCCCATTTCCGTCTTTCTCCTCCGCAGTAGCCTTGACTGTTCACACTGTTGCGGGGAGGAATCTGTGGACCCAGTTTGGATATCCTAGCCAACAACACCAAATCATCATTGGTGGGCTCAGGTTTCCTAATTAGGACATATCCAAAAACAGCAACTACTAGCGCTGCTGCGAACTAATGCGGAGGTGCCGGCCGCCACTCTGGTGTACCACTCAACTTCCCCTCAAGTAACATCGGTCATCTTCCGAGACCACACTTAGCTGAAAACAGTTTCTTTCGGGGGTAATACTGCCGAGTGGCTCATGAATTCCATGCCACTAACTGAGATTTGAGCACCCCACAATAGTCCATGCCTAAAAGCGAAGATTTTAGCCTAAGTCTTTGTATGCTCTAGTCTGACGTATGTGTCAGGGCCAATGCTGGATTCGGGAACTTTTCTAAAACAATATGGAAATCTGGGGTAATATTCACCCCGCGACTTGTCAGTTTCCGGGGAGAAAACGGTCTGAGGCAATGCTTGGCACGCGGGATATTGTCCGGGGGTAATGTTACACCTAGGACGTTATTCTTCTGAATAAGAGAGATCGACATGCGAGGGCCTCTCCTTTGGATCTGAGAAGTATTTAAATATGATCACGGACCTCCCTCCGAAGATGTGGATCTTGTTAAACGTGGGTCACGTCTCTCCTTTTCTTGGATTATTTGTTGATCTATAGACTGACTTCGTGGAATTGTCTTGATCCAGCAAGAGGGAAAGGTATCCCTAAGTATCAAACATGCAGTTCGATCTTTTCGGGCGCGGCTGGAGGCTGCGTCTAGCAATCACTGTTGCGTGTGAAATGGCATTTATTCTCTTTGGTACTTCCTCGTCAGTTTTGAAGATATAGCACCTTGCTGACCTGATCACAGGATATGACCAGGGAGTATTCTCAGGCATCGTTGGCAACTCAGATTTTCTAAGGGTTATGGGTGATCCTAAGGATTCCTATCTTGGTATCATCGTTAGTATATACAACCTAGGATGCTTTAGTGGTTGCATCCTAGCATTCATCTTTGGTGAAATGCTTGGTCGACGACGTGCGATGTGGTTGGCCATGGTCTGGATTATTGTGTGTCTTACGCATCCTTGTTGATTGAAGAGTCTCTATACTGACGCTGTTCTAGGTTGGAGCATCACTGCAGGCTTCAGCATACTCCGTACCTCATTTAATGATTGGACGCTATGTGACTGGCATTGGAACGGGTATTGAAACATCTACAGTTCCAATGTATCAGGCAGAGCTCTCCCATGCACACCAAAGAGGACGACTTGTCTGCTCGGAAGCTTTGTTTGTCGGTGTTGGTATCGTTATTGGTAAGCTGTGAATCTGCACCAATCGAATGAATTAATACTAATCCTGTTATAGCTTATTGGTTTGATTACGGACTGCACTTCCTAGACAGCTCTATCGCTTGGAGATTGCCTGTTGCGTGCCAAGTCCTCTTTACATTCGTACGTTTCCTATACCATTTCTAGGATTACAGTTCTAATGACTTTCAGGTTGTCATTATCTTGGTATTTGGCTTGCCAGAATCCCCTCGGTACCTATACAACAAAGGCCGAAATGAAGAGGCCCTGAATGTTTTGTGCTCTGTATATGACAAAGATCCTCAGCACCCCGAAATACTCAAGGAGCAAGATGATATTTTGCAAGCTATTCAGCTGGAGAACCATGAATCCAAGTCGTGGTTAGATATCTTCAAGCAAGATGAGGTGCAAACCGGAAAGCGAGTACTCCTTGCGTACGGTATGCAGTTCATGAACCAAGTTGGCGGTATCAACCTGGTTGTGTACGTACAATCATATGTCTCTTGTTTTGAAAAGATAACCTATTCTAATTGATTATAGATACTTTGTACCCACAGTCCTACAAGAGAATGTCGGTCTATCACGCAACCTCTCGCTACTTCTCGGTGGAGTGTAAGTCACGTATCCATCGGCAGAATCAAATAATGCACCTGCTGATAGCTGTCTAGGATACAATGTATGTTCGTCATTGGATCATTCGTGCCATCGCTATTTGTCGATCGCATTGGCCGCCGACGGCCCATGATGTGGGGTTCACTTGGACTTGGAATTTCTATGATGTTGATCTCCATTCTGTTGAGCTTCAAGGGTTCCTCTGTGGAGAAGTCGACTTCAGCAGCAAGCGTTGCATTTTTCTTCACTGTCAGTACCACCATACATTTATCTTGCCAGAACAGTCAGATTAACCATTTCCAGTACATGCTGATCTTCGGTGCGTCTGTGAATTGCATCCCCTGGGTCTATGTACCCGAGATCCTTCCTCTTCAGGCTAGAGCAAAGGGTACTGCAATTGGGATTTCTTCCAATTGGCTTTGGGTATGTCCTTATTTCTAAAATTATCATTTTATCCAACCATATAAAATTATTAATTCTAATGTGTCCTTATACAGAACTTTGTTATTGTCATGATCACTCCCACGATCATCTCCCATCTTCAATGGAAAGCATACCTTATCTTCATGTGCACCAATCTTGCATTTATTCCACTCGTTTACTTCTGCTACCCAGAGACAGCGAATCTCACTCTCGAAGAAATTGATTATCTGTACACGCAGCCAGGAAAATCTGCTCGGAAGGTTGCGCGCGAGTTGCGCAAGAACCGTGTGAGCGGGCGGGATCCGCTTGAGGACGGTATCGCGAAACCGACTGATGAGCTCCATGAGCATGTTTTGGAAAAATAGGTGTAATGTGGTACTGTCTATTCTTCTAGGTTTAGGGAATCTACACAAGATAATGGCAATTCCTTCCCTGCTCCTGCTTTGAGGGCGTTTAAATGAGTGGTAATTTTACGAGCATTCAGAATTTGAAAGAAATATGAGACTTGGATTCACAATTTAATCTGGTAATTAGGGGAACTCCATGCTCAGACTACCTACGGATGGAATTAATGGATATCATGGATATCACGGGTACCACAAGACTGGGTGTAAGGCAAAGCAAGGACAATTTGAGTTCACAAAGAAGGGGAAATGAAAGAACTGTCTGTGGCTATCCGCCAACAGCACTGGGCGAATCACTCCTTCGACTTGTTAGTCTTCGATGGCTTTCCCGCTCCACGAGGGATCGCTCTGCGTCCATGCAGAAGACCGCCCATGCGACGGCGACGGGGAGAGGCCGACATGGATGTCTGGCCGGGACGAGGCTGGGGGGTAAGCTTGCTTCCCGACAGTTCAGGTCCTTTCTTCTTCTGAGAGAAACTATCACTTTCACCTCCTAGATACTAGTCAGTTGTTATCAATCGGAGCTGCACGCTGGCCTTACCTCCGATAGTCATGTCCTGAAGACCAGTTTCGATGCTTTCGCTTCCGAAATCACCATCACTAGTTGTCTCGCAAGAACACTTCTTATTCTCCTTGTTCTGGGGACGAGTCGAGATGACATTGGGCGTCTTGTCATTATGGTGATGGTGGTTGCACTTCTTGTGGTCTCCACACTGAGGCCTATAGGGCGCTTCACTGATCTTCTTTCCCTTAGACAGTTGGATGACTTTGAGTTCCTTGGCCACGTTGACCACCCTGCCAACCTGGGCGATGTTGGTGGCAGCTTTTTTGGGAAAGATCACTTCAACGGTTCCTTTCATAGTCTCGGGGAGATAGAATCCAGCGTCAACACAGTCATGCTTGAATTGGATGCGACGAAGACGGTACGGGTCGAACCAAAGGTAAAACGGATCTCCATCGACAACAAAGCCGGCAAGTCTAAAGATCACAATGGAAAGACGGTTACGAGTTGGGCCCATCATGCTGGCGCACAGCTTTGCAGATTCGATGACGGTCTTGTCGAGGTACTCGCCAATACCAATGTTGTGCTGAAGAGTACCGTCACCATCTCCACTATCAGTCATGATATGTTGTTAGAAGATCTGACATAAAATGGCGTTCTGTCTTCATATATGAGAAAGGGAAATCAAGATAAACTCACTAATAGACCGGCTGGTCGTCAACCTTTTCCATCATCTTCCAGTTTGCACTGATAACCGGCCAGTCTCCATTGAAGTTGCGCCTGATACAAGGCTCCAACGCCATCTCAAGGTCCAGTTCTTCCAGCTCTGTATTAAGCCAGACAGCCTGCCAGATCATGGTCTGGTAGGATTGCATCATGCCAGTGATCTTAAGGACGCGAAGATTGCGAAAGGTGCTGAGAGGACGAAGCTCTTCGACTCTAATCATGTCATTATCAAGCGAAGCACGCTCCTTAATCGGCCAGAACAGATCGAGACAGAGAACATCGAGGTGGCGCTCCATATACTTCCAGGAAACTCCACCCCTGAAGTATAAGAGCGGGTTCTCTTCGCTGCCCGGATGGGGCTGAAAGCCAAAATCGAACATGGAGTCTCCATGCTGAACACTTCTACTGCGAAGGCCAGAAGATCCAAAAGTGGAACGGATAAGAGATCTACCAGTCCTAACATGACCCTTGTTGGTGATGTCAGGATCTTCCGCGGCCTTCTTGCTAAAATCCCAGAAGTGCTTCTTGGACGCCGCACCAAGGAATCCAGCTTTGGAAGAGCCCACATCGCTCATGCTAGAGCGGCGCTGTTTGGTGAAAGGTTTATTCGCGATCATATTCATATTCTCTTTGTTGTCCCCATGTCCAGCTGCAGCCTGTCCTGCACTGACATCAGAAAGACGCCGTCCGCGGAGAGTGTGATGCTCCATGATATGCTTCTGCAAGTTTGCTAATGGAGAAGATTCAGCAAATGTGTTCCTCACATGCTAGAGAGATGAGGGGCGTGAAAATACTCCAGCAAGATGCCGAGAGAAGCAAACAGTTAATGGAGACCCGCTTATAGAACGTACCGGAATAGTGCCCATGATGGTTAGCATCAAACGTATTGTTCTTCTCCTGTGCTCTCCAGAAGGCAGCACCCATAAGGGTGCTTTCCCAACGCGCGTCAGACTCCATAGTCCTGAGAACGAAGTTATGAAACCAGTAATAATTTCACGTATTGCCAAACTTAAGTCAAGTTTGCCAGGATCCAGACAAAACAAATAGAAAGTATGCAGTCACACAGGATGATATGGATGCAGCTGTGATAGGGATAAAGATATCTATCCTCCCATAGATAATCAGGCTGCACTTGTCAAGGATGACAGAGTGGGATAGTGAAAAGTGTGCGATAACCTCACGCGAGGCCAAAATAACTTGAGTTGACAAGCACTTCGGGACGGTGAAGGCCGCCCGCCTGATACTGCACCTCCTATGCGTCTCAACTGAGAACAAACTGACATGGCAACTTAATCATGAAGTCTCTGGGACAGAGCATATACACTAGATTACATCCTCGTCTCTTTACTGATTCAAATGGTAAAAGGAGAACCTATGACCCTGATACAGGAACACATGTATGGGTGATGAATCCTAATATGGCCTTAACGTCTGTTGTAGAAGAAGCTTTAAGACATCAAAGTAGAGTAGTAGAGTGCACTATATTGATCCCATACAAACTAGTTAGCAGACACCTTAGCTAAAATATGGTTTCAAATATGTCTTCCATCAGCCTCCACAGAGAGCATATTTTTTGAAGATACTGCGAACTCTCGTTTCTTCGCTTAATATCTTCTCCTTTTATACTCCCCTGAGTAGTGGTGATAAAGCCAGCAACATTACAAGATCCGCAACTTTATATGATGACGGTATCTTATGTAAGGTATTCTCCGTTTACGCATTTATCACGACTGTATTTAGCCAAACATTCTCTTGAAGAAGTGTTTATGCAACTTGGACAACCGTTACTTCTGTCATTTCGTTCGATCTGCATCCGATAAGAAAAGACAAGACGAGTCTGTATATTAACAAAAGGCATGGAGCAATCACGAAGTGGCCCTCCATGGATGGTACCCATAATCCTTGTCTGCATATTGTATGTCTAAACTCTCGAATAATAGTATCATCTATAATATATCCTTCAATTTAGTAATCCCCATATCCCTTCGCTTTCTTCGCAGATCCTCTTGGAACACATGCTGTTCTCGTTGGTTCCGTAGTTGTCGTCGGTATCGGTGTAGTTGTTGGCTTAGTGGTTGTTGTGCATGGAATAGTTGAAGGCTTAGGTGTTGTAGTCGGTTCTGTACTGGTTGTAGACTCGGAAGTAGTCGTAGACTCAGAGGTGGTCGTAGGTTCAGAAGTAGTGGTAGGCTCAGTAGTCGTAGTCGTGGTTGGAGTCGGAACAGGTGTACTTGTCGTAGTTGTGACTGGCTCACAGTTGAATGTGAAGGAGAAATATGTTGGGTATTGTTCAGGATCAATAAACTCATCGCCAGCAGACCCATACTCGTTCCATCTCAAGAAATAGGAGGTGACGATCATGTAGTATGTCTGCATGGAGCAAGCCTGGAGAGTTGTAAAGTCACTCAATGGAATAGTACAGGTGGTGCTGTGCCTATGAATAGTGCAAAAGCCATTATTTGCGCTGTATGGATATTCCTCTGGAACGCTTGACGGTGCAGTTGTGTCAATCCAGACATCTGCGCCATCATATGGGTCATCGGGTGATCGATATGAGACGGTCAGGTTGTTATCGGCAACACTGAGGCAGAGGTCGAGATATTGGGTTGGAATCCCATCCCTCCACAGATACCAAGGCACACAAGATGGACTAGTGCTGACTGGGATGTCAACGATATCTCTCTCGTTCAGATTGTGGCTTCTTCCTTTATATGGGAATTTGATATGTTGTGGACTGGCATGGACAACACTGGCCCAGAGAGATACTCCACATGCAATGGCAACACCAATATGGATCCTCATAATTGGAAAGAAAATAGAAATCGGACCTTTATAAAAGAGTTCTTTGATACAGATAAGTCAGTATAAATCAGATTCTTGTTGTTTTTATTCGGCGTTGTATCTTTATACGCCGTGGACATTAGCCTAGCTACCGATTTCGACTTTAGTATCCATTGGAATATGATTGATAATATAATTGTGTTATAATTAAAATGGTTAGTTCATATTATTCGTCAAATGGGTTTAATTCCGCTTTTGGAATCCCGTTCTTAGGAAGTAAATTAAACTAGCTACCTTTTTCGGCAAGACATCACCAGCCACCATTTTGGGCTTACCAGCACGTATACGGCTTCTATTCAATCCATTCTATGTCCTGATACTTAATGTCACACCCAAACTAGAAATATTATCAAATGTAACTAGGTAGCTAGAGACGAGAATACGAAACTGAGAAGTGGAGCAAGGGATGGAGGGGTGCTCTAGCCAAGGAGTAGGTATCCAGTCATCTGCCACTTCTGACCGCCTAGTTCCCTACATTGATATGCGCTGACTCGTAAGTGCCAATGTAGAGAGGTAAGAGGCTGGAGAAATTTAGTTGTTCCAGGTTTTCGTCATCCAATCGTACTAAACCATAAGGCCTTTGTTTTGAATTTATCAAACTCCAAAAAAGAGTACACAAATATCAAAGTATATCAATTAAAGTTGCGTCAATTTTGCGTCCTACTTCTCCGTAGAAATCTGATAGATACAATGTGAGGCCGAGGATTTTCCCCTCTATACGTTGCTGTGTATATGTAATTAATTTGGAGCAGGGCTGAAGACAGGAAAGTCACAGCTACAGAATTTAAGACACCACCGGCTTCTCGAATATCTCCTGTTCAAGTATTTTTCCATCTGTAAACTGGAACTGGGTATTGGCATCAATTACATTTATCCTACACACGTAACTCGAGTGGAATCTCGGGAAGCATGACTGGTGAATGGGTCGCTTTTTTATTGACTCCGTGCTAGATGCTTTGTATCCTTTTGCTTTTTTTCCCCCTCGAATGAAAAAAACCGTCTACATCCATGGATCGCATAACAACCGTACCATAGCATGAGCAGAGCATCGGAGAAATCATCACAAGCATCCCGTCATCCTCCAGCTTGAACAAACGGGAAATATGTGATCGAAAACAGTCGTGTAAGCCTCAGAAACGTCTTCCCATCTCAGAAATCGCCTAGTATTTCTTTCCCTCACGCAGAACGTCGCTGTACTCCTCGAGCGGGCTCCGGATGAGCTTAGTCTCGGTCCACAGATTGGGGGTAAGGAAACCATAGGTGTTACCGACGGCAATGAAGGTGGCTTTGAGGGTGTTCTCAAGAGTCTTGGTCGAACCGGAAGAGGAGGTGTAGGCGTCCTGGACACCAGCAAGCTGCAGCAGACGCTTGACAGCGGGAGAGGCAACGAGGCCAGTACCACGGGGGGCAGGGATAAGCTGCGAGATATCAGTATAATGCGCGCTAATCGCATATTTGGGGATATCCGGGAACATACTCTGACAGTGACGGAACCGCACTTTCCACTCTCCTTGGTAGGCAGAGAATGAGGCTCACCGAGGTTGGAACCCCAGTAACCTCTTCGGACGGGCAGAACACTGAGCTTGGCAATGATGATAGCGGCACGGATAGCAGTAGCGACTTCCTTGGAGGTCTTGATTCCGAGACCGACGTGACCCTCACCGTCACCGATAACAACGATGGCCTTGAAACGGGTACGCTGACCGGCACGGGTCTGCTTCTGGACAGGCTTGATCTGTTGTTTTCCGTCAGCACCGTTCAAATCCTTTTTTCCATCCAATTCCTTGTATCCATTTCCAGTTTATTCCATTCTTTTTTCTTTTCCTCCTCGCGTATTCATTTCTCGCCGTCTATCTGCCAGGTTCTGGTTCTGATTGTCCGGGGAAAATGTGTCCGTACCTTCATAACCTCATCCTTCAGCTTGGGCAGGAAGAAGTCGACAATCTGGTACTCCTTGACAGGCAGAGAGTGCAGGTAGATCTGCTCCATGCTGGTGATCTTGCCGGCCTTGACGAGACGGCCTAGCTTGGTGACGGGCTGCCATTCCTTCTCCTCGCTCTTCGCACCACCGCGACGGCCACGGCGGCCACGGCCACGGCCTCGGTCACCACCACGGTCGCCGCGCGAACCGAATCCTCCACGTCCACGGGGAGCTGCGTCAGCCATTATGGGGTATATTGGCGATTGAAGGTCGAGGGTGGTGGGCGGAGGGAGTCGTTGAAGTTGACGTCGAGGTTGCTTTGCGCGATCCGGACGATGTGCCTTTGGCGGACACACTGGGGAAATTTCGCTGGTGGTGCTAAGCGAGTCTGCCCTAGGCGGGCCAGCCCTGTGCCCTAAGACCTAACATGGCCCAATCCAGCGAGCGGGAACTAACCCAAAGTGGACTCCCGGACCCGGAACTCAAAAAGCAGTTTTCCCCGACCGAGCGGCATATCAGGTGACCATCTACCCCGGCATTCTTTACATCAGCAAAAGAAAACAAAAATATTATTATTATTATTAACCCCCAAATAAGGTCAAACCATTCAAGATCCACACCGGGAAGAGTGAAAGGGGCACGGCTGCTATCAAAGCTCGACAGCTTTCTTTCTTGATAGGGACTCCCGATGGCCACATGACCCTTTTCGGTGGACCGATTAGGTATGGAACCTGCTCTGTCCGCCTTCTGTGTCTCCAGCGTATTATTATTGTTGCCGGCTGGTCCAACAATAGTAGCGGCTAATCCTGCTTATCGGGCGGACAGATCCAGGCCTGAGTAACCATGGCCTAGAGTAGTACCTCACATACCCCAGACATCTCCTCCATCTTTTTTTCCAGGCCAGCTGGAAACAACCCCATCCAAAATAAATTGCCATCAACAGAATTACAAACAGTGATCACAATGGTATTGCGATGGTACGTATCATTTAGATTTATCCTCTCAGCGGAACTAAAATGGTATCATTGGCGGAACTAAATATCGGGCAGGTACCAAGCACGGCTGGCGAAGCAGCCATTGCTCACGGCCAGTATTGCCAGCGCGGTATATTTCTTCCATCGTCCTCAGCACATCCCATCTACTAACCATTGAGAGAATATATAGATCCTGTTTGGCAGTGGTGATATTCTCGCTCAGCAGCTGGTCGATCGCAAAGGTCTGGAGAAGCATGACTTCGCCAGGACCGGGCGCATGGCGCTCTACGGTGGAGGTAAGTTCACATCCCTAGAATATCTTCTCCGCAAAGATGCCTCTAACAGTCTTACTTCCTCAACAGCCATCTTTGGACCCGGTGCAACCACATGGTACGGCATCCTCCAGCGCCATGTTGTCCTCAAGAGCCCTCGCGCGACCTTGGTAGCTCGAGTCGTCGCAGACCAGGGTCTCTTTACCCCAACACACCTGACGGCATTCCTGACCTCCATGGCCATCATGGAGGGGACTGATCCCGTGGAGAAATGGCGCTCTACCTTCTGGCATAGCTACAAAGCCAACCTGATGATCTGGCCCTGGGTACAGGCGGTGAACTTCACGTTTGTCCCTCTCGAACACCGGGTGCTGGTCGTCAACATCGTCAGTTTGGGTAAGTTCTTGTCGATTCAGTTTCCTGTCCTTGTTCCACCAAGAAGTCTTGTTCTCGATAGTTTGTGGAACCTTACTGACGTGGCGGCACACAGGCTGGAACTGCATTTTGAGTTTGATTAGCAGCGGCGAGGCCTAATTTGAGTCGGTCAATATGTCAAAAAGATAAAAAGGGGACCTAATCGTCCATGTTTTGTGTGTCAGTCTTCATATGCGTTCATTAGTTACCGGTCGGGGGATAGAGCGTTCATTGTCCGGGTTAGCTCCAGATGCATTTTACGATAGATTTTTTTTCCTAGGAGGGCGTTGCTACGTCGCATTAAATTCTCTTTCCGCTCTTCAAATGTTTGTGTTCCACAAAATTAATAAACAGGAGGATGCCAGCGATTCAAATCGATTGATTGTAGAGAAGGTGTTGAGCGAAAGATGTTTGGTAAAAAGAGTTTGATGTTGCGGCGGTAGGGCTGAGTCGACCAGTCGCAGGCCTCGACCCGCGTGCGTGTGGCCAAAAGTAGAAAAGTTGCTTGTCCGACTCCGACATCTCCAAGCCCGACTCAAATCTTGCCGATATTACTCTACCAAAGCAACACAACCCCGCCACTGGAAACCCCCGCCCTATTTATCTGCCTGGAGCAGACGATTCCTGTAGCCGTTGCTACTTTCTTCTGCTACTCGACCCTTCCTCCTTGTGTCTGAAATTCTCAGCGCACTTTCTGGGATTGGTTCTTTCCGCAAACCACCCGCAAAACAAATTCTCCTCATCCGCACAACGTCCATCTTTCGACCTCTCGACATACTCTCGAACTTTTCGACCTTATCCTCATTTGCGATTCTGTTCCTATATCTTTCGTATCACATACCCAATTCCTACGTCCACCATGGCTACCGCCACAGAGAACGGCCAGTCAACCGTGAAAGACGAGAACACCGCTCCTGAGGCGGCCGTCAACGAACAGAAGGAACAGACGAACGGTGCGAACGGTGATCTTGTGACTGTGTTCCATGATCCTGAGAACTTCAATGTCAAGCATCCTCTTATGCACGAGTGGACGCTGTGGTTCACCAAGCCCCCCAGTGGCAAGGTAAGCACGATTAGCCAGATTCCAAGAATTTAATGACTAACGTAATATGCAGGGTGACAACTGGAACGAGCTGTTGAAGGAGGTCGTCACGTTCAGCTCCGTCGAGGAGTTCTGGGGTATCTATGTATGTCATTTCTCGTTCCCCACTATAGCTACGTTAATCACATGCTAATTATTACATAGAACAACATCACGCCCACATCCGAACTCGGTCTGAAGGCCGACTACCATCTATTCAAGAAGGGCATTCGCCCCGAGTGGGAGGACCAACAGAATAAGCACGGTGGCAAGTGGTCATATTCCTTCAAGGACAAGCGCTCCGTTCCGATCGACGACCTCTGGCTCCATGCTCAGCTTGCCGCAATCGGTGAGACCCTCGAAAATGATGGAGATAATGAAGTGATGGGTGTGGTCGTCAACGTCCGCAAGGGTTTCTACCGTGTCGGTCTGTGGACCCGCACTACGGGCAAGAGCATTCCTGGTGACAAGGGCGAGGGTCGCTCCGCAGCCAAGGGCAAAGAGGTTCTAGAGAACATCGGTCGTCGGTTCAAGGAAGTATTGCGCCTCAAGGATACGGATGTTGTGGAATTCTCAGGTCACACCGACAGCGCACACAGCGGCAGCACGCGCGCCAAGGCCAAGTACACTGTCTAAACAAAAGCGAAAAAAATGAAAAACGTTAATTGGGCGGAAGAGGTTGATATCCTTGATATCCGGGCATGAAATGATGGGCGACTGGGGATGGATCTGATTTTTCTTTCCGAGGCAAGATCGTGACAGTTTCACGTGCTATGTTCCATCATGGCCTGCCACGATTATCTCGAATTTAGCATTATGAGGCGTGTATCTTATTTCCCGCATACCATATCCATGAGCTTGCTGCTGTTGATGTCTCTATCATGCCCCCGAAATCTCCCTGTCTCTGGTCTCTATTTCCCGTCCTTTTACTCTCCAGGACTATTATATTTGTTGTATTATTCGCTCCCAGCCATGCGAGCTATTATGCTAATGCAAACGATACCATGGAGATATGAATCAATTGCCAATATGTCAAGATCAGTAGTCTGTATGTATGTGCCTAATGTGCCAAATCTTTAGCGTTTGTTCCGCAGCACGATCTGCAGTGCGGCCAGAATGGAGTTTATATTATGATAACTAGATGTTCCATAATGAAGCAATTTATCTTTCTTGGACTGATTATTTCTTTGCTACGGAAGAGAAGATATAGTTCTCTCATAAGTGCTGTTGTGTTGTAAGCGTAGAAAAGTAATATTGAGTGGGGGGTTGATTTTATATATTTCCTAGGTGGGTCTTCTACGTTTCATATAACCGGAACAGATATAAACACTAGTACTCTGCACCTTAGCGAAAGCAAGAGATATATTTGAATAACTGGTATTATTCATATGAAAATTTGACTTCTAACTATTGAATTTCATTAAGTTCATAAATAAAATAGATTCATTATTCGCATCCAGATTCGTGGTATGTATCATTAGATTAAGTAGTAGATTTGCCAGCATTCCCGAAATTCTCAATTTGATTTCTGTTTTGTTTTTGTTTCCTTTTTCACTTCTTTTTGTAGTTTTTATTTATTCATTCATTCGTATCTTGTCATTTTGGTGGACTCTTATTGATTTGTCGTAATGAGTTGTCCTCCTCGGTTCTGCCCTCCACTCATAATATCACTGTCCGGTTTTATTTCTTTCCTCTCCGGTCCCCTCGTCAGATATTTTCTGTTGGCTCAGACCGAGTCTCGTAGTGCTCCTCGACTACGCTCCATCCTCTTCGCCAACGCGGATGGCGCCCTCTTGTCCGATTCCATGGGACCAGAAGCCGTCGAGGTACAGAGAGCTGATAAATCACGTTAGAATGAAACCTATTCAAATTTTATTCCCCTTTCAGGCCTTAATGTTGGGGAAAGGGTGGGATGCTTACAATGATGGAGAGCGGTCATGTGTGAGAAGTAGCCAGAATCCGAATATACCCTGCGCGATGATATCGAATACAGCCCAGACGACAATTTCGGAGTCGAGGGTGATGCGATGTGAGAGGGTGGATGCGGCGAGGACACTGGATGTCGTTAGTATGAGTGTCTTGTTCTCTCGGGAAAGCTCCCTCTGGGATTCTTGAAGGAGAACTTACATCGGATATAACGCAAGAACGAGCACAGATGTGCCTGCAATGGAGCTGTAAAACCGTCTCGTTTGCACGTCCTTGTTAGCTGCGGCCCGTCCGCCATTGAAACCTATCTGGTGCACCACAACCAGATACGCAATGGCGCTGAGTGTAAACCAGACCCATTTACGACCATCATGGCCCGCAAAGGAGCCCAAGAGACCCGTACCAAACATGATCAGGTCCGCGGAGACAGCTACCAGAAGATGAGCGCCACTCAATCCGCTCACCAGCGCAAGATTGATTATGACCAATGGGGAAGTGAGCATCCAGTTGACGTAGCGGAACCAGAAGACCTGGCGGAAGACATCCTGCTTCGTATCTGGGACACGCTTGTGTGATTCAAGGAACTGAATGTGACTCCATGCGATGCCGTCACCGGTGGCCATGGCCAGATAGGCGATGAACGAGATGGTGGTGATTAGGGAAGTGAGGATGTGGAATAGACGCTTGGGCTGTGGTGGTTGTTAGGGTTTCTCGGTTTCATGAAATTGAGAAATAATGAACATATAGACATACTAATGGGGCTCGAGTAGCTAAGACGTAGAATACGAGAGAGCATAAACCCATGAACACAGTGACCACCCTGTATCATATCAGCTTGGTGCCTCGATGAGATCTGTTCACAAGTAACCCACCATAACGTCCGCTTACCGACATCATGTAGATGTTGGAAGATGGGCGTGTCCCCAGGAATCACCGTCGGGATAGGCGCCACCGAGGACGTTGTTGACGGTGATGGTGGAATTGGTGGGAGACGACTGCTAATCATCTTGGCTGCTTTCCTAACACGATATGTACTGTAGTTTTCTTCGGACCTGGTAAATACAATCAATCTTCGATCACTGCAGCATCTGCCTGCTTATTTTACACACTAAGAGATGGCAGGATGGTGGATATAAGCAATCCCATAAGTGTTACTGCTCGCTTCGCTCATGACGACATGGGGTGGTAGGCAGCTCCATTAATTCTTCCTTCTGTCAACGACTAGCGACCAGTGGAAATGCCGCCCGCATCGACATTCTCCATCATCATGAGCAGTTTCGTCGGTGTCTTGTCTTTTCTTACGAGAGGGAATCGTCATAGTTGCCTCGTTCGACTCCGCTTCGGATCATCTCGATATCCAATCACATTAGACTCGCCATGCCTAACCACTTCGGAGTATGTAGGAGTATCCCATCAGGACCCCGATACTACAGAGGGAAATCTATCAGCGAATCTGAGATGCATTCTTGAAACGTGCGACATTCTTATTGTCAAGGTATTGGTTGATGACAAAGTCCTCATGGTGACTCTCGTGTTGACCTGTACATCTGACATCCCTCTTAGCGCGCCACGGAGTCTGGACTGTCGACGGATGATCCGGACATGAATGGACCCGGATTTCACTTACCCCAGATCCTGACTAGAGGCTTGGAATGCAACCGGACTATTGGCGGAGGAATGCACTAAGGTGACACAAGACGCGTACTCTACAGGGGATCGACATCAAATCTTGTGCAGAAAGCTAAATTCTATCTATTGGACCATGCGGGAGTGGTATATGAGTCTACAAATAGTATACACTATAGTACAGGCGAAGATACAATATATGGCAAGGGTCATCTAAGCACTGGCGGCTGAACTTGTCTCTGCAGCGTCCAGTTCGCGCACAACGTCCTCGCAACGCTGGCAGAGCATATCATCGTTTGTCGAGGTCTCAGGGACCACATACCGCCAGCACCGCACGCATTTCGAGTCTTGCGGTGCGAAGACATATACAGTGCCCTGGCGTCCATCCGGCAGCTCAAAAGCCTCGTGGTAGTGCCATTCTGCCTGTTCGATGAGGGCAGGAACCGGCTCACCCTGAGCACTAAGCGTGACTGAGGAGACAACAAACAGATCTGGCAGTTCAGGCAGGTACTGTTGGAAGATAGACTCATCCACGGAAGTGTCCGGGAGGGAAATGTGAATGAACGATTGAAGGGACGAGCCCATCTCCTTTTTCGACCGTGCCTGTTCCTGCAGGGCCTTGATCACAGAGTTCACTGCCATTAGATCCGGGAAGTCTTTCTCGAATGTCAAGTTGAGCCATTCTGCCGGAGGGACAGCCACGATACGCTTCATCGGGTGTTCACATTGGTCCTTGAGCACCTGCGGCGTATGCTCCCACGACTCCTCGACTAGCAACGGGGTGAGCGGAGCCAGAATCTCCTGAAGGTGGTGGTAGATATGGAACAGCGTGGTCTGTGCTGCACGTCGACTGGGACTATTCTCTGCTTCGGTATAGAGACGATCTTTGATGGTCTCCATGTAGAACGCCGAGAATTCCTGGTTCGCCCATCGGTTAATCGCGTTGACAGCCCGGTAGAACTCGAAGTTGTCGTAGGCGCTCCTACAGGTGTTGACCAGATTGGCGAGATGCAGGAGGGCGATACGGTCGATTCGATGCAACTTCTCGTACGAGAGAGCCTTCGATTTGTCAAAGTCACCCAGTGCGCCCAGGAGCAACTTGAACGTGACACGATACTTATGGAGACTGATATTCACTGTCTGCAGCACCTGCTGTCCGATCACTACATCTCGAGTGTAGTCGCTACTAGCCACCCACATGCGAAGAGCATCAGGTCCAAGGGCATCGTAGACCGGGCCTGCAGAAGCTGACTGCTTTTTGCCCTTGCCTTTCTTCTGTTTAAGAGGGGGCAAAAGGGTACCATCCATGATCGAATCCGGGTGAATTACGTTGCCAATAGATTTACTCATTTTGCGACCATTCTCGTCCAAAGTGAAACCGTGAGTGATGAGGTTCTTGAACGGCGCCTTGGGAGTGTCGTTCTTTCCAGAAGCAAGTTGATGGGCGATATAGGTTAAAAGGCTGGATTGGAACCATCCGCGGTGCTGGTCGCTTCCTTCAAGGTAGACGTCGGCCGGGTGCTTACTCTCTCGTCGTGCCGTATGAAGCTGTGTCCAGCTAGTGCCGCTGTCAAACCAGACATCCATCGTGTCGGTTCCACGTCTGTAGCCAGTGCCAGAGGGATCTTGCAATGAAGCCGGAATCCATGCGGGGTCATTAGCATCGTCAGTCCACCAGGAGTCGATTCCGCGCTCCTCGATAACTTTCATGATATGAGATACGCTCTCCTTGGTCAAGACGGCATCTCCACTGCCACGATGGTAGAGGGCAGGGATTGGAACTCCCCAGGCACGTTGACGGGATATGCACCATTCACTCCGGTTCTTGACGAAGGATTCCAAACGTCCATGACCAACGGAGGGAACGAAACGGACTTCCTTCAAGGAATTGACCGCAGCGTCGCGTATGTCAGCTACATCAGCAAACCATTGCTCCGTGGCCCGGATAATGATGGGAAGCTTGGATCTCCAGTCGTAGGGATATTTGTGCTCGTACCGATGCTTCGCTAGCAACTGGCCTTGTGAGTCGACATATTCGAGAACAATGGTGTTTCCTTCCCCGAGAACGGGGTTTCCACTCAATCTCTCCGGTTCACTCGGGAAAGCCTTGTCTGTGAACTTCCCTTCATCATTAACAGGGGCGAAAGCGGGGATACCTTTGGACAAACAGACTTCGTAGTCTTCCATACCATGACCAGGTGCGCAGTGAACGAGACCGGAACCAGACTCTGCGGTGACAAAGTCCGCAGCAATGACGGGCTGTGGCTGCGCATCTGATCCCTTAAAGAGTGGTCGATAGGTCGTTTGTCCTTGCAATTCAGAGCCCAGGATAGACGGAACCACGATGGCAAGTTCTTCCTTCAGTATTCCTTGTAGATACTCTAACCGAGATTTGGCGATCAAGAGTTGGCCATGTTTCTCCGACTGAACGACAGTATACTCTAGCGATTCGTTGACGGCAATAGCAGCATTGGCTGGTAATGTCCAAGGAGTTGTAGTCCATATTACAGCGCTGAGCTTCTCAACATCCACTGCAGGGTGGCCTGCTAGTTGTGAAGAAGCCGTAACCAAAGGGAACCTAACCAGAGCAGCCGTCGAGACATGATCATCCTTATATTCCAATTCCGCTTCTGCCAGGGCGGTGCCCGTCGAGGGTGACCAGTACACTGGCTTGAATCGACGGTAGATCAGTCCTCGATCCACCATCTCGCGAAACACTCCAAGCTGCTTCATTTCGAACTCTTTATGCATCGTCTTGTAATGACCTTCCCAGTCACCCATGATAGCCCATCGGCGGAATCCCTTCATCTGTTGCCCAACAGTCGTCTCGGCCAGTTTCCGCGCCGCCTTCCGTATCGCTGCTGCTCCCGCAGTTCCTGTTCGTGCACTGAGATCATTCTGACCCTGCAGCGCCTTGAGTTCGATAGGCAGGCCATGACAATCCCACCCAGGCATGTAGTCCACTCGCTTTCCCCGACCCAATTGTACCCGACATATGATGTCTTTCAGGACCTTATTGAGCGCATGACCGACGTGCAGGTCGCCGTTGGCGTAGGGAGGTCCATCGTGCAGGACGAATGTGTTCTCTGCCGGTCTGGCACGCCGCTGCCAGGCGTACAGCTCGTCAGTGCATCTGGGCAAATATTTTGCCTGGTCGGCCGGCGACACGCGCGGAGGGAACGTCGACTTAGGGAGCTTGAGTGTCGACGACCACGACCGAGTGAGCGATTGCGGCAGTTCCGGCATGCTGCACCTGCAGCATATCCTGCCTTGTCGTGCGGTGAATTGGTGGTGGTGTTCGACCGGAGGAGATTCGGAGTCGGAGAGTATCGAGAAATATTGTATCTATCACGGTAATATTACCGGGTGTGACGTCTGGTACGCTAGCGTCGTGCAGGAGTAAATGGAAATTTAATTACAACACCATTGTGCCGACATTCCCTTGCTCTACATGATTTAATTATAACCTTTTTAATTTTTCTTTTGTTTCTTAATTTCTTATCTTCTCTGTCGATCCCATCAATAGTTTTTTCGTGCTTTTCATACCAGACAGGACTGACTGGCATCATTATCGCGTAATATAGAATACATAGAATGTTGACCTTTCGGGCGGTATGACGGACGGTAGAAAAGACCGGCAGAATTGGCCTGCTAGTCGCCATAATGAAATTTGCTCTACTATCTACGCTTGCTCTACTTAATACAAGAACTAAAATCTGTCATAAAGAATAGATAAGATATCGAAGACCGAAAATCAAGGAGGTTCATTGCTGACAGATGCTAAAGGCCCTGGGAAAGACCGGACGGGTTTGTCGAGTGCAGCAAGTAGAAGGAAACTAGAGAACTGCCTTAACCAAAAGGGCCAGTCATAAATGTCTGTTTCTGGCGAAGTCTTCTACTTCCCATTGAGACTGAAGCTGGATCTACTTATGCTACAAAAGAGAAACGAAAACTCGAGCAACAAAGGAATCAAAAAAATAAAGACTGGAATCCCTCTCTTGAAATGAATTGTCTGTGTCAACGCAGACAGTAACAAGAGCGATAATCAGCGTTTTAGCCTTTTTTTTGATTACTTATAAAATGAGACCTAAATTTTCGATATTTAGATAGCTGGAGTCAAGTTCCCTTTATAAAAGTGATGATGCTCAACCCGATTTTCAGTAGAAATATAAAACCTCACAAGAGAATGCCACTTATATCTCTACACCTTGAATACATAAAAGGTTTCATTGTTCCCTCGCACCTTCTCGACCAGAGTTAGCCCGGTGCCATCTGACATAGTCGCCAACTCATCTGCCTCCCACTGGCGCATCTTCATCGATACCGTGTTACTTTCGATAATCTCCTCTTTTCCATCTTTATGATGGATCGCCTGCATGTCAAATTTGACGTATTTAACATTTCCCTTCAATTCTCCTCGGTGGTTCGCCTCGCGATAAAATACGCCCGGATATGTGGGACTGGGGAGTTCCGATACCCCTCTTGGTTGGTGAAAAGCCTTTTCATCCTTTTTCTTCAACAGTGACTGATCAAAGATCGAGATATATGCACGGCCAGATCCTGGGCGGAGAATCTTGGCCACCTCTTTGAGGAAGGTTTCAGGCTGACCATCATCGGATAAATGACTGATGGAACCGAAGGAGAAGATGAGCAAGTCAACTTTTTGATTGCGCTTCCCCTCCATCACGGGTTCCAGATCCAAGGCAGAACCCAAGATCCACTGAACATGACCCTTGAGGGGTCCCGAGGTAATCTCCTCTGCCTTGTCCAGCATCAGCTGGGCATTGTCTACTCCCAAGAACTCAGTATCCGCGAAATCCACACCTGCTGCAACCGCATTAGCCCCAAGACCATGAAGAACACGGCCAGTGCCAGTCCCTATGTCCATGACAACTAGGGGTTGATCTACGGTGGGTTGGCGGATAGCCTTTAGGTCCTGATAGACATGCCAGTAGAAGGGGACATCGTCGACCAGTTCTGAATTCAAGGAGACAATATCATAGTAATCAACAAGATAGGGCGAGCTATAGACGTCGCTGGACTTTTCGATGTTGGGAACAGTCATCTTGAAAGGATAGGAGATAAGAACAATGGGCCAGATGCCGTGGTGACAATGATGATGACTTTTTAACTGATATGGTTAGACATCGTAAGTTCGTACGGGAGAAGTGTCTACGGTTGTTCCATATAGCAAAGTATTGTAGTACGATCATCCATGACAAGAGTGAATATGATGTATCAATCTTCCTGAAGTGGGATCTATAACCACATTTAGTGATAGGATCGTTCAAGGCGCATAAATAATCAGCTGAATGTGGCTTGGGATATGCAGCCTGGTCAATTATTCCGAACTAACTGCGGGCCGATCTACTAGTACGATTTTCAGCTCGGAGGACCATGGCATGTCACAGGGATCTACCCTTTAGCGTACCGTGCGGAACTGACACTATTGCTAACGAGACCAACCTCATCAAAATGAGACTTACCTATTGTACTAGCGGTGTGGAGATAAGACTGTATTACAATGATCGTCACAAATAAAATACAGAGAACCAATTGCAGTGATAAAATAATAATAATAATAATATCTAATCACTTCTTACCGAAACCATTGTTTTTTCCACGCAAACACCGCCAATCCAACCGCCCCAATTCGTAAGCCCCAAGTCCACCACGGCTTCAGCAACGCCACCAGAATATCGGCATCCGCTTGATTAGCCCCCTCGTTGAATTCATTCGTATTATTCACCTTAGGATACGGCTTGTCTGGTACAGGAACCTCTAGAAAGGTACACAATGGTTCCCAACCGTCGCCCAGCTTGAACTCGAGGAATCGTTCGGGGTCGATACCCTTGCGCACGTTTTCATTATGTTGCAGGAATCGCTCTTTGGCTAGAGGCCCAGAATAGTCATTATCGCAAATGACTTTGTATGCCGTCTTGACCATGAGCATTTCCGGGCGTAATCTATTCGGCTCAACCCACTGGAGCAAGTTTAAAGTGGACTTCTGTAACCAAGGAATAATGGTGTTGCTAACAGATTTGAACCACGAGTCGGCCGAACGAGTAGTTAGAATAATTTTAGTCTCCGGGTAGAGAGCGTGGAAATCATCCCAGAAGAGGCACGCGGGAATATCGAGAAGAGCATCGTATTTACCACGTAGACGATCAAAGTCGGCTTTGTCGTACGGCTTCCCCTTGTTGAAGTACTTGCAGTTCATTGCCTCGGTCCATTGGTAATACATGCGACGGGGATCATCGATAGGTTCGCACATGTGCCATGGTGTATACCCGAGCTCTTGAAGAGCGAGATAGAGAGCTATCTTAATCAGTCATTAGTGTGATATAGAATAGGAGCTGAAAGGACGAACAAGCAGTCCCAGTACGGGATAAACCAGCGACAACCACCTTTAGTGGTTTGGAATCGATTGGAGGTGGTTCTTTGTCAATCAATCGAGACATCTTTGTTATTCTCTGCGGTAGACACGTTTAAGTGAGGATACGAAGGTAGTTTTAATATTAGAGAGAACCAAATCATTCCTCAATTGGCCGTATTATTATATAATTATCCATGATGACACAGTAAATAAAATACATAAAATCCGTAATGTATGGATGGTTAGGGTTAGCATAAGCAAGGGCGTCTTTGTTTTTTTTTTTTTTAACCGGGCGAATAATAAATTACATGAATTGCAGTGTGGATAACTCGCTAGTAAGTGGCATACGTCAGTAAGTGGTATATAGCTTTAGGCTGTCTACTTGCTAGCGGACTACATTAATTATAGACTGATGAGAGAATCCTCTTAGCACTGTACTCGTTCGAGATGGAACTGCTTCAATGGGCTACTGTCATCCTGTTTTCGGTATGTAATCCCCCATATTATTTGTTAATTGAATCTAATTAGTGTAGTTGGTTGGATACCATATTCTGCTTGCACTCTACAATGTTTTCCTCCACCCCCTCCGCCATTATCCCGGTCCTAAGCTGGACGCGGCCTCGCAGCTAGTCTACGTCTACCATATGATCAAAGGTGATAGCTGCAAATACGTGATGGGATTGCACGAGAAATATGGAGACATCGTGCGTGTCGGTCCAAGGGAAATCTCCTACCTGTCGGTCTCGGCCAACAAAGCAATCTTCGGCAACAAGACCACCGAGGATATGGCGTTCGAAAAGAATCCCGCAGTGTATATCCAGGGATCAGGGACATCACAGAATATCCTTTTTGCTAGCACCCGTGAACATCCCCGCTTCAAAAAGCTTATGGGCCCGGCATTCTCCGAACAGGCAATCAAGGAGCAGGAGCCCACGGTTCAGCATCACACCAGCACCATGATCAATGCTCTGCGATATAATCGCTCGGGAGAGGCTTTCTATCCAAACAAGGATGGAGTAGTCAACATGAGTGGGTGGATCAATTTTATCATCTTCGATATTCTAAGCTCCTTATCCTTTGGCAAGGCGGTTGGTTGTCTAGAGATGGCTGATTACCATCCCTGGGCAAATGTCATCTTTGGTGCCATGAAGCACGCTCACTTTGTGCAATGTGCCCACCGTCTCAAGCCTTATCACCGGATCCTAGAACGTCTCATCCCCCAGGAGATCAGCAAGCCATACGACGAGCACTTGGAAAACTCGCGCAGGTCTCTGCGTGAGATTGAAAAGATCGACAAGGTCACACGTACAGACTTTGCCTCATTCATGCTCAAGGGCATGACCGAAAATGAGCTGCTGGATAACATCAACATCATTGCCACAGCTGGCAGTGAAACCACGGCGACAACCTTGATTTCCATGCTCTACTACCTCACCCACAACTCGGACGCATATCGCAAGCTGACTGACGAGATTCGTACCACGTTTTCCAGCGAGGATGAGATCACCTTCAACACCGTCAGCGAGCTGAAATACCTCAAGGCGGTCATTCAAGAAACTCTCCGCATCCACCCCTCGGTCCCTGTTGGATTGCACCGAATCACTCCCAAAGCTGGTTCTACGATCGATGGCAAGTGGGTTCCTGGAGGTGTACGTCCCCTGGTCCCTGTAATTTAAAGATTACATACTGACTATCTTAGACCTGGGTATCTATTGCTATTCTGGCAGCTTATCGATCCCCGAAGAACTGGCATAAGCCCGAAGAATTTATCCCCGAGCGTTGGCTAGGCGCCCCGGAGTTCAAATCGGATAATCGTCAGATCTGGGCTCCCTTTTCCATTGGACCCCGTATGTGCGCCGGAATCAAGTATGTTGTCCCTCTGATACCCTCATTCCACGTAATATTTCATTCGAAAAGCTGACCGCTTTGCAGCCTTGCCTATCTGAACATGCGTCTGGTGATGGCCCGATTGCTTTGGAATTTCGACTTTGAAGCTCAGCCGGATAATATTGACCCACATGAATACAAGGAATATGGGGTGTGGCAGGGCAAACTTCCATTGAACTTGAAGCTGAAGGACATTAGGGCTTGATTAACACCTCGCGGAAAATATGACAGATCATAGTACGGTGTAATGAACTGATGGTGCGTACTTCTTACAGAAGACATGAAAACATAATGGAATCAATAAAAATTTCTGTATCAATTGTATCATGTCGTAATTCAAGGTGTACTGTAATTTGGGAGTATTCAATACGATCAACACAATGCGGCAATACTCTGGTTTAGTTGCAGTACGGTGTGTAAGTGGAGACTCGGAGAAAAAGAAAATCTGAAGCTAGTGCACATAATCGACAGCTTCCCGTTTATTATATTACCAGTAGAATGCATAATACCCGACCGGTTGCTTATAGTTGGTCCACAACGACTAAGATTTGCGCCACGTGATCTTTATGGCTGGCTGATGAAGATCCCCTTCACTACCAACTTCACCTTCAACCAGTTCTTGCCATACAAGAACAGTCTAGATCGATGGTGTCCGCCAGATTTCCACCTGAATACTTGTGTGGCGTTAGAGTAGAAGCTGAGGGATTTTCTTTCCTCGGGTTTCACCGGTAGATTAATCTGTTTGATCACCATTATACTATTCAAGCATACTAATAATCCTCACCGATTAGACTAAAAGAAAGGCTAAATGATTTGTCACGACTTGCGTGGTCTCATGTAATGTTGGCTATGAATCCTGCACTCCACAAGGTTAACTTGGTCCTGTCGATAGAGAAGAAGAGCGGAAGATAAAAAGAGATTGGAAGGGGTGATAGCTCAAGTTCTGTAACATCTCGCTCATCATTTTTTGGCCTTCTCCTTCCTTCATTCAGGTCCAGTTTTCCTGACTCTTCCAGTTCTCAGTCTTTGAATTGCGGAAACATGGGCCCAGCCAAGCTGATCACTGTCTTCGGCGCTACCGGCAACCAGGGTGGTTCCGTTGTGCGATCTTTACTCCTGAACAAGGAATTTCGGGTTCGCGGTCTTTCCAGAAACCCTGGGTCCGAAGCTAGCAAGGCACTTGCCGCACAGAATGTGGAAATAGTCAAGGCAAATGGATTTAATGCAGGGGAGATGCGAGTCGCCTTTGAGGGGTCTTGGGGTGTTTTCCTGAACATTAACTCTGATGACAAGGTACCCCAGCTTTCTCTAGGTGTAGATGTCGACGCTAACCTTCCAACCAGATCTTCACTGATCCTAATGGCCCCACTGAATTCGATATGGGCAAGACTATCGCCGATGCGGCAAAGGCTGCCGGTGTCCAATGTTTTGTCTTCAGTTCAGGTCCGCCTTGCACGACTATGACCGGAGGCAAGGTCCAGATGAAGGCCATGGATAGTAAGATCACCCTAATTGTGGATCCTGCCGCTCACTAACTAATTCATAGTGAAATACAAGATCGAAATATACTGCCGGGAGAACGAGCTCTTCCCGTCCTTCGTCTCTATTGGCGCAGGCTGGTTCCTCGAGAACTTCCTCAGCAAAGAGGTTGCTCCTATCTTTGGTGGATTTCCTCACTTCCCTGACGAGGACGGATATCTCACCTTCAGGGTGCCTAAATGGGGTGGCCAGGAGGATGTCCCCTGGCTGAGCATCACAGATGACTTCGGCGACATCGTGCAAGGTCTCTTCCTCCGCCCACATGAGTTTTCCAATGGTATTGTACATGGTGTCAGTTATATTGGCAGCTTTGACAATATCACCGCAGACTTTGAAGCTGCCACTGGTCGAAAGTCGCGATACGTCCCCATTCTTCCGACCTGGGAAGCATTCAATACGCACGGTATCCATGAACTAGAAGACGTCAAACTCATGTTCGGTTTCACCCAGATAACTGGAGGCCGGTACTTTGGATCTGAGCCAACTAATAGTGGTGCCGCCAGCTATCTCAAGGGCGTGACTTCCATGACGCTTGGACGGCCTGAGGATCAGCGCAAGCTAGTCACGGCGCAGGATTGGTTCGCTCAGCAATTTGGAAAGTAAAGTTTCCTGTGGAGTAGCCTTGAAGTAATAGTAGCTTCCTGATCAATGAATGATACGAACAAGTAGATTGCTTTGCTCCTGCAGAACTCCACTATGGTTTATGCATGTACCTGATCCTTTCAGCTCGTCAGTCCTAGTTGAAAAAAATCTTCGATCAATCGAGAACTGTTGGAATACGAATTGGTCCCACATGCTAGCCAATCTAAGTTCTTGATGTCACCGCTCCCATATTATCCTTTTTCTCGGCACTGGGTCACATTATAGATATGTTGCATGTGGCGGAGAAGTTAGGGACTGTCGGGACTGTCGTGAAACTAAAGTAATAGTTGAGAACCTTAAACATAACCGATCAATGGCTGAGTCCACATTAAGCATGGTGATGGACTGAGAAACTTTCATCTCCTTCAAAGTTCTCTTCTTTATTCCCTCGCCTTCTGGGTAAATACATTCTAGATGATCAGTTAGCACTCCTCACATTTTCGTTTACAGAAACAATGCCATCTCAACTTCTTACTGCTTCAGAGGCGTACGACCTCGTCGTCAGCCAGGATCATGGTCTGGGAGAATTATTCCACAGGCAAGTCCGTCAGAATCCTTCATCCCTGGCGGTGGTAGATGGTGACGCTTTCCTCACGTACCAAGAACTTCATTCAAAAGCAATCCTGCTGGCTAGGCAGTTGCAATGTGGGCAATTGGAACTGGAAGAGCCCGTCGGCGTCATCGTGCAACATGGAATAGCCGATGTCGTTGCCCAGATAGCCATTATCTATGCTGGAGGCACCTGTACCCCAATGGATCCAACACTGCCTGATCTCCAGATTCGAGCCCGATTAGAGCGTCTCCATGCGAGATTCGTCCTCGTCGATAAGGTCAACCAGCAGCGCGATATCCCTTTCGACTGTCTCTTCATCGATGATGATAGATACTTCCCAATGAAGGAGTCATGGGCAGCTTCAGACACTTATTTGCCTGTCCAGACCTCCCTCGAACATCGTACCCACCTCATTCATACGTCGGGAACGACCAGCGAGCCGAAGGCTGTCCAGATAGCTGCCCGTTCCATCCTACAACTCGCTTATCACGCGCCCTTTGAGCCGATCGATCAAACAGACGTTGTAGCCCATGTTAACAACGCCAGTTTCGATGTTTCGCTGTACGATATTTGGGTTCCTCTTCTCCAAGGAGCACAGATTGCTGTCATTAGTAAAGTTGTCCTGCTGGACCTTCCTGCCATGGCAGCACATATTGAGAGATTTGGAATCACCATCATGGCGACCACCACTGCTCTCCTTAATCTCGCCGCATCCACATACCCGCTGGCGTTCTCCAAGTTGAAGAGGTGTTTTATTGGCGGAGAAGTAGCGAACGTAGCTGCCCTCGAGACCATCCTCACCAAAGGCCCACCGCAACAACTCATCAATGCCTACGGTCCAACTGAATGTTGTGTCTTCTGCCTGGTCCACCAGGTCACTATGGATGATGTGCGTACCGGAAGAGTAAGCATCGGAAAACCAATTGGAAAAACAACAGTATATATTTGCAATGAAGATGGTCAGCCTTTACCAGATGGAGAGGAAGGAGAACTGTGCATCGGAGGAGCAGGCGTATCTCCAGGATATGTAAACTGCCCTGAAAAGAATTCAATGGCCTTCATCACCCTGAACAGTCCCACGGGCCCAGAGAGAGTATACCGCACCGGTGACATCGTGCAACGACGGATTTCCGATGGGCAGATCGACTATGTTGGGCGTCGGGATCACCAGGTCAAGGTGCGCGGATATCGTATCGAACTCGAGGCAGTTGAAGCGGCTATGCTGCGAACAGGCCATTTCTCCGAGGCGGCGGCATTGAAAGTTGAAGCTGGAAATGATGAACACGCAGGCTCGCTTCTCGTTGCATTCGCTGTGCCCATCTCAACCACCAACTCCCACACGGTGGTCAGCGCTGTAGACTTCTTGAAGACTATCCTACCTGACTACATGGTGCCGCAAATCGAACTCATTTCGCAAATGCCGCTAAATAGCCACGCGAAAGTTGACCGAAAATATTTGGCTGCATTGTATCGTAAGCGCTGGAGCACGAAGACAAGCTCTTTAACAAACTTCAGTCCGGACACTGGCACCATCAAGCAGCGACTGGCGAATATATGGGCCGGTATCATCGGCTTGCCCTCGCCGCCCGAGAACGACCAGGCGGATTTCTTTCTTCTTGGGGCGACCTCGCTGCAGGCATCGCTTCTCATCACGCATATCCGACGGTCTTTTGGTACTGACGTCTCGTTGTTAACTCTATACGACAACTCCTCGTTAGCCAGTTTGGCATCCGTGATTGAGGAGCATCAGGGTGGAACATTTGCCACCGTCCGCAACGAACAAGACCTCTGGATTAAGGACACTAAGATCGCAGACGACCTCTCCCTGCCTTTGTCTAGCCCCGTCGTCGACTGGCGTCGCGATACGGAAGGACGTGTGTTCTTCACCGGCGCAACCGGCTTTGTAGGGGCCTTCATGTTGGCTGATCTCCTCCGCATGCCTGAGGTGCACCAAGTGGGTTGTCTTGTTCGTGCTCCAGACGCCAAAATTGGCCTCCAACGGCTCAAGAAGGCCATGGTCAAGTATGGACAGTGGCAAGAACAATTTGCATTCAAGCTGCTTGCCTTTCCGGGTACGCTCGAGGATGCCCACCTTGGTCTGGGACAGGAGCGCTTCCACGAGATCGCGAATTGGGCCAGCGTTGTTTTCCACCTCGGGGCACGCGTTAACTACACGCAGCCCTATTCAGTCCATCGCCCTGCGAACGTCGATGGCACCCTTAATGTCCTTCGTCTGGCGTTTGCAGTCCGCCCCAAGGCCGTGCATTACATATCCAGTATCTCCTGCTTTGGCCCCACTGGTTTTGTGACCGGTACGCAGACTGTTGCTGAGGATGAATGCCTTCTCAAACATGTTGAGGCGCTTCCCTACGATCACGGCTACGCACAGAGCCAGTGGGTCGTGGAAGTGATGTTGCGTCGTCTCATGGATCGAAACTTCCCCATTGCCGTGTACCGACCGGGCTTCATCACCGGCCATAGTAAAACCGGGGCCTGTAACCCTGATGACTTTTTCAGTCGACTGATACACTCCTGCGCTGAGATCGGATGTTACCCTCTCCTCCCCAATCAGCGCAAAGAGTTTGTCCCAGTTGACTATGTTAACGCGATCATCTTGCATATCGCCACTTCACCTATGTCCACGTCTCTCGGCCATGCCTACCACATTGTCCCACCTAGCCGTGACATTTCAATAGACATGAATGGCTCAATGGAGCTGCTGGGATCCTTCACGAATGAGAACAGAATCGTCGGAGTGCCATATGGTGATTGGATCGACATATTGACTGAGAAGGCACCGGCAAGGCTTCAACCGTTGCTCCCCATGTTGGCGGAGAAGGCATATCAGGGACTCACGCGTTGGGAGTTATATGAGAACATGCCGATTTATGACACGAGTAATACGAGAGCTGCCTTGGAAAGCTATCCAGGTGGACTCGATTTTCCAGTGTTCAATCAGGAGTTGATGAGAAAGTTCCTGTCGTATCTAGAAGTCCATTCATAGAAGCGGGAAGTTAATCTGACTGCACGGGGTAGCTAGTGAGTTATAGTAGATAGTTCAAAGATCAGGGTCAAGGACAATCAAGATTTTCTTATGTTTGGTTTTTGACATCAAGGTGGGGCCAAATGGTGCAATCCAGAATGTATACGATTTGAATTTGATCAGCCACAGACGGCAGCCCGGAGGATTTCGGTGAGAATTACTGACAGTTTTCTCCACTGATCCCTCTCGGCCTTATTCACCCCTCTCAGCGAAACGGGCTGTAGTTTTCGCTATTACGTGAGAAATTTTTAGACATAGAAAACCAAAAAGCGCTTTTGAAACTTCGAATATTCAATCCCGCATGCGTTGCATTATTCCATACACATCCCGAAAGATAAAAACCATACATGAATTCATTTTCTTCGTCAAGTCTCATCCTTGGAAAATATAGTCCAAGTAACCAAACCGCCAAATACCTCTGATTCCTAGGGTTTCCAAGTTGCTATTGGTGGAGTACGTTTGGAGTTTCCTAGAGATCTGCCACCGTTTGGAAATATATATTGGCTTTATATTGTTGCTGGGGAAAATAAAACATGAATGAATCGCAAGAACACCACATATTATTGCAGATTTCTTACGTACGTCTTAATAAATATAGCGTCGGCTCCTTTTTACGGTGATTATATATATTTTTACAACAGATGACGGTTGGTAGAAATCTCCAGTGGAAAATCTAGCAGGAAGGGCTCTAAGTTTGAAAAAAAAGGGTACATACAAATTAGTACACAAAGCCTGGCAGATGGCAACTAGCGGATCTAGCATGGTATCGTCCGCGGTATATAATAAGCTGTCATTATGAGATCCCCACTCCGAAACCAAACACCATTGAAAAGAATTCAATAGACGGTCAAGCAGCTGACTGCACCATTCTTCAACACCTCAAACAGCAACCCAGGGAATCCAAATAACTCCGTGTTTCCCAAACCCTGTCCGTTTTCAGGGCCAGCTGAAACGGCTCTCTGTCTACCTCCTGTACTCTCCTCCCAGCCACCTAGGAACTCGACGCTGCTTTCCGGACTGTCACCCCAGCCTCGGTTGAGCACCATACCCCGTTGGAGAGCTCTTTCCTCAGCTGGGGTGGAATAAGAACCGCTCCACAGTTCCTTGAGTCGACTGGATACCTCATCGTATGGAGTCTCCGACGTCAAATCGTCTCCTGAAGAGTTTAGGTGAATGGTCCACCGACTTCGTCGATGGCGGTTGAACGGATATGAGCCTGGAACATTGCCGTGCACCAAAAGCTTGGTAACCGTCAGCTGGGAGGTGGACGTTGGAGGCGATGGATCTGGAAGATCAGAACCGGGGAATGCCGGTCCTGGAGTGGTGGGGTAAGAAATAAATGCATCAAACCCATGATGAAAATAATTGAAGAAGCATTCTGTGGGAAGTGAAGAGGGATCAGAAGCTGCAGTCGGAGAAATCTCATCATCGGAATCGTCCGTCACGCTGTTACTAGACGACTGGTCCGTATCAATTACATCGGTGCCTCGACCTGGGGATGGACTCATATGGCGTGAGGTGACACCAGCAGCTCCATGTATAGATATCCTTCTGTCATTTTTACGGTAGATGGCATCCGGGGGACCGAGCTCAGCAACTAGATCCTGTGGCGTAGTTTCTGACAGGGTAATCCAGAAGGATGAGCTTCCTCGTCGAGTCAACTCGATTTTACCTGCTCCATAGATCTTAACCTCCTCAATTTCATCCGGGACTGACTCCCTACTCTTACCCACCAACGCTGGCGATCGGGGATACTGTGGGGGTTTGGTAAACAAATTGGAACGTGCTTCCGGCCAAGACGGACCTTGGAAGATGGCCATGGATGTTGCGGGTGAGGCGGCAGATGAAGACATCAGAGCCACAAAGTCGCACTGATCCGACCACGCTGAGTCCTGCAGCGGAAAGGAAAATGCCACGCCAGGATACGACAGGACGTATGTTCCATAAGGTGAGCGGGACGCAGGTGCGACATACTCCCCGGGGTAAGATGGACCAAATAGTCGATTGTAGACATGACGAAAGCTTGGTCCTGGAAGGGAGCTGGCCTGCTCCTGTGGTTTCAGACCCTTTACCACGTCCTGATTCTTATAGACCAGCAGGATCTTGGAAAAATCCAGCACCTCGATCAACCTCAGTCTTTGGTCTGGACCGTCGAAGCGAAGTCGGAGACCGTTTGACGGCAGTCTGAGAATGACAGGCTGATGTAAGGGCTCTCCTGCGGAGTATGCAACGTCGATCGCGGGGTAGGTCTGGGGATGGGCCTTGAGACGGGTGAGTACATTATGAAGTGACATTCCCAGGGCTGTTCCCAAAAAGAGTCAGTCATCGCTTCACGCCACATCTACTGTATAAAATCGGGACACACTCAAGAAGCCAAGGCCCTTGCCGGGATGGATCTGAGCTGCTGAAGCTCTCGAGGTCGTCATGGTACCGACGTTATCTTATCATGCCTGGTGGCAACGGATCCGATATCTCCTAAGAGATTACAAGGAAAGAAGCACTAATTTCTCTGATGTTTTAATATGAAGATGAAAGGAAGGTAAATACGGCAGAACCACCGCAGAAGTCCTCTTCCTCAGGCTGAGGTTGTACAAGCAGTGAAGCTGGTCAGCATGAGATACGGTCATCGGTCATGTGAACGGCGGGCGTGACGGGCGGAGAAGGAGCTCGGGGTTCATCGTGGCACGTGCGCGCTTTGTTTACGTTTTCCCTCTTCGGCCCGGCAAACAACTTAGCAAAGCACATATGCGAGTCGCCCTCTTGAACACAGCTCCTCTTGCGCATGCCCCACGTTACGGAGACGTTATTTTTTAATAGATACTGCCAGTGTACAACTGAAGAAGCGTTGCCGATTTCTGATATACCTGATTACCACATTACTACACCACGCGCCATCGCACCATGGCTGGCCCGCAACGGCCTGCCTCCGGGCTGGCAGCCAGGAAAACCGGCCTGCGTGCCCCGACAACACGGCGATTGGCATCGACAGCGACAGAGAGATCGCAATCTCCGGCGGTGAGGTCAGTCGCCTCGACAAGAAGTACCCAGAAATCCCCAAACGTACTGCCAACGGCAGGAACCAAACGAAAAGAGAGGGAGTTCGATCCTCAAGCAGGTCCGGAAACCAACATTCATGTTGTCGTCCGTTGTCGCGGGAGGACAGAAAGAGAAGTGAAAGAGAACAGCGGAGTGGCAGTTGCGACAGAAGGTGTTAAGGGAACAACCGTCGAGCTGTCCATGGGGCCAAACGCGGTCAGCAACAAGGCCTACCATTTCGATAGAGTTTTCTCGTCCGCGGCGGATCAAGCGATTATCTTTGAAGATGTTGTGTCTCCGATATTGAATGAGGTATGTTGATAGAAACTGTAGCATATGCAACGCAAATATACTGACACTTCTTCAAGATGCTCTCTGGTTACAACTGCACTATTTTTGCATACGGCCAAACCGGTACTGGAAAGACATATACAATGTCAGGTGATATGACCGATACATTAGGATTGCTGTCGGATAATGCTGGTATCATCCCTCGAGTTCTCTACTCACTGTTTCGAAAATTGGAGGAGACGGACAGCGTCGTGAAGTGCTCGTTTATCGAGCTATATAATGAAGAGCTAAGAGATCTGCTCTCCGTGGAGGAGAACCCGAAACTAAAAATCTTCGAAAATGAAGCGAAGAAGGGACATAGTGGAAGCACGATGGTTCAGGGCATGGAAGAGACGTACATCGAGTCAGCACATGCCGGTATCAAACTGCTGCAGCGCGGCAGTCACAGGCGCCAAGTAGCCGCAACCAAGTGCAATGATCTCAGTTCTCGCAGTCACACCGTGTTCACCATCACTGTCTCCACAAAACAGGTGTCTGAGTCCGGGGAGGAGAACATTGGTTCTGCGAAATTGAATCTGGTGGATCTGGCAGGAAGTGAGAATATTGGCCGTAGTGGCGCGGAAAATAAACGCGCAGTAGAAGCCGGGTTGATCAATAAGAGTTTGCTCACTCTCGGCCGGGTGATCAACGCACTAGTTGACAAGAGCCCACATATTCCTTACAGGCAAGTCCCGCCTTGATCCTATTCCAGAGTAATTACTAACAACGAGTAGAGAGTCTAAGCTCACACGACTGCTGCAAGACTCCCTGGGAGGTCAGACTAAGACATGCATTATCGCCACGATTTCGAATTCACGGAGCAACCTGGAAGAGACCATATCTACCTTGGACTATGCCTTCCGCGCTAAGAATATCCGGAATAAGCCACAAATCAACTTAGCCATGTCTAAGAAGACTCTTCTACGCGAATATACATACGAGATTGAGAAGCTGAAAAGCGATCTGATTGCGACAAGGCACCGCAACGGTGTCTACCTATCGACAGAGGCCTATGAGGAGATGACAGTCGAGAGCGAATCACGACGCATTGTGAATGAAGAACAACGGGTGAAAATCGAGATGATGGAGGCCAATTTGAAGAATAAGCTGCAGGAGATCTTTGCCCTGACCAGCAACTTCAACAACTTGAAGAAAGATAATGAAGAGACTCGAGCCGCGCTCGAGGGAACCAACGACCTCTTGCAGAAAACAGAGATTGTCTTGAATGACACCCGACGAATCCTGGAAGAAGAAGAAATGCTGCGCAAAGCACACCAGGATACCGAGGAGAAGCTTCAGAACATTGGCAAAGGGCTGGTCTCGACCCTGGACAGGACGGTAGGAGACGTGCACAGTCTTCACTCGAAGCTGCGGCGGAAGTCAGATCTGCACGCTTTAAACCGCGAGACTTGGCAGACATCGACTTCGGAGGTAGTCGATGTGACAAGACTCGTCGACTATCGGGTGGCGGAGTTCCAGGAGCAACATTCCCAGCTGCTCACGGATTTCTCTTCTAAGATCAGCCAATTTGTGCAGTTGGAACTCGACAACATAAAACTAAGTCAAAAACAACTGAGCGAGTTCACATTGTTATTCGACGAGGCAGAGACAGAGGCGAAGTCACAGACATCCAGTTCCCACAATGAGATGAACGAGGTGCTCGAAGAAATAAAGGTGCTTCGGGAAGATGTTAAGACGAAGATTGGTGAAGGGCTGAACGGATTGTCCACTGCAGCAGCTCGTATATCTAGAGAGGTCATTGATGAATTGACCGATTTCCACACTCAGGTAAGATTGTCGGGACTCCTAGTTGATCCACGTACTGATCTCAACAGCTACATTCATCATACAGCTCCCTTGGCAAAGAGTTCAAATCTATGTTCGAAGATATGCTTATGCACATGCAGTCTCAAAAGACGGAAATGGTCGAGCTGCGCTCGCAGCTACAGGAAGCGAATCGTCGGGCAGTGTTAGCTAACCAGACAGCGTCTTCGCAACTGGCGCATGCTCTAGAAGAGGAACATGAAAACGCAGAGGCTGAGCGTGCTGATTTACTTTCTCAGATTAAGCTTTTTATGGAGAATTCTGCACAGAAGCAGGCGGTCCGCCTAAGGAGCAAGGTTGACAATATACGGTCGGACATGGCTTCTTCGGACGAGACTTTGCAACAGGCTAATATGGCTTATGGAGAAAACATGGATCAGTGGATTCAGAGGGAGGATGAATTTGCCGAGGAGATCACTGCCACGAGAGACAATCTCAAGAATAAGATGAAGAATGACTGGATGGTAGGACGGATGTGTCTGTTAGTTAGATTAAGGCTGACCATATTAGATGTTCGATGAACGCAACGCTTGCATTCAGAAAGCAACCGAATCGGTCCATGAGGAGACAGTCCGTATAGTGGATGCCCAAATGAAGGACATGGCTCTACAGATGGAGGCCTTGGACGATTTCGTCACGAAAGCTCGCTCTCAGAACGGTCGGTACCACGAGACACATCTGGAGAATTTGGAAAGTCTGGCTGCGAATGTCCGTGAATCGTACTCTAGCCTACATGATCACTTCACAGGCTTCGGTGATCGAGCGCGCGGATTCCAGGAAGACATTGACCGTCAGAAGGACACTGTAAAGGAGTCTGTGGCGCCATTGTCTGACGAAGTTCGCAAGCCCCTGGCTGAACTTCGAACGAATATCCAGAACGCTCCGATAACTGAGTACACCGCTACTGGCGAGACTCCACAAAAGACACACTACGAGTACCCGTCGAAACTCCCGAGGACAGAGTCGCATGAGGCGCTACTCGCAAGACTGAGGAAATCACAACAGCCATCAGTCTCGCCACTGAAACAGCAACAACCCTTGCTCTCACCGTTGGAAGGCGAAGAGGATGGACTGGCTCCATTAGGTGGACCACTGTTAGGATCTCCATCGAAGACCCTTGTTTACAATGACCTTGAGGACGAGGTAGGGTCTCTCCCACCTCCAACCACCGCAGGCACATCATCCAACACAGGACTTAGGGAAGTCGACATAAACGTCGCCGCGAAACCAATCGCTTGTAACAGCGACTCGGATGCTTCCGCCACTTCAAAGTTCTCTGCATCCATACCCCCCCGATCCACTACAGAAAAGAATATCTCCTCCGAGGACGGCGACTCTGCTCCTCCACCCTTGAAAAGACAGGCCTCCTCGTCGGCTGTTGCAGAAAGCAAACTTCCGCAGAAGGTCACGGCTCGGAAGATGGCCGGCATGCTGGAAGGAAGAGAGAACATTCCAATCACTACTGGAGGACATAATGGACGACGGCTAAGAAGCCGGCCTTCGACTTGAGTCACGATCTTTGTTGTTTTTGACTGGAGTTTGGGACGGGTTTGGATAAAAGAAGGATACCCCTACTAGTTTTTTTGCTCTTAATTTTTTTTTCGGGTTGGAGTATTGTGATACTTTGTTCGGGGATCTGTCTTTAAAGAAACATACCACGGGCCGCCAGGCCTTTCTTTTGTTCAGTCATTCTGGTAGAGGAGTTTTGTATTGCGTATTGTTTTTTTTGTTTTTGGTATAGAACGGGTGGCCCCTTCGTTTTCAGAGTTTGCATCTACAGCTTTACTCAGCGACTTGGTCCTAATTCATATCTCCAACTCCCATTTCTTGATATTGGATAGAATCTGGACCGAAAGACCAGTTAGGTCCAACAGGCCCAGCGTATCTCGAGGAGGGTTTAATAGTTCGTATCATCATCTATAAATTTACAGTAAATCTGCGGAGTTCAAGCCACTTCTCCGCTTTGTTGAGGCGGATTTCTCTCCTGTTCTTCCTGCTGTTGTGCCGGATGCGTCACAGGTAGACCAGCCGGCTCCTGCTCGATATTCCTCTGTCCTTCCATCTCCGTCTCTTGGACGTGCTCCTCTTCATGCGTTGGCAGGCCGCCTCCTGTCTCGATGACGCGCCTCAACTCTCCCATACGTTTCTCAAACTGCTCCATCATCTCCTCCAGTGTTTGGCCGCCATCTTTCCCATCTCGATCCCGCAGGATGGATTCACGGGGCAGTCCTGATGTTCCTTGTATCTTCAACATCAGGCCGCTGGACGACCCGGGTTGCTGTTGTTGGTCACCTGGTAAGGTGGTGCTATCGAATGTAGGCGCGGGAGTGAGCTGTGTGTTCAACACTTGCCATGCTGGTGTGAGACTGCGGATGGAAGTGATTGTAAATTGAGTCGATGGCTGTTGCTGTTGCTGTGTAGCCGGTGAGGTTGACAACGATGCCAGATCAGGACTCTGTACCTGCTCTGGATTCGTTGGTTCCATGTCTAGGATCACATAGTGTTCCCTAACCCCTGGTATTGGCGGTGGGAGAGAGGACGCTTTCCTGCCATTCGACTGCCGGCTATCATCTAGCTCGGGATCTCCTTCGTACGTTGTCCCAACATCTTGCGCCGTCGGTACTGCTGGGGCGATGCCGTGATCAGCTTCCAACGAGCGGAGTGCCGCCTCGGTGACGATATCCGTATCATCATCTGAGAAGATATAATGGACCGTAGGATGGTAATGTTCGGAGACATTTGCGTCTTCGATCAGGGTGAAGAACGGCCGGAATGGTGGCTGCGGCGAGGCAGCCAGGCTGTGTTGCCTCTCCTCCTCGTGCGGGGAGATCGCATCTTCGGCTGGATGCTGTTGCTGAAGCTCCAACGGAGAACCAGCAGGACTGGACTCGAACGGAGCAGAGGTTGCGTGTGGCTCAACAGTACCCATACGCGATCGAGACCCTGTGTTTGATGTGCTGCCTCCGCGGAGGGATTGCTTCGATGATGACGCCGACAGGTGCGGAACGGTCTGTTTCGGTAGAGACATTCTGTTCCGGAGGAGCATAGACAGGGCTACATGGCGGGAGGTGTGTTCAGTAGGAAGAGGAGCTGTGCACTTCTAGCTGCAGGGTCATCGCAACTGTCGGTTAGTTGAAGTGGTTAAGTTAGTAGAGGCGGAGTAACTTGGGGAGCTCTCGGATGGAGTCGCCGTTTAGCTTTAGGCGGAGGCGCTTATCGATAGCGCCGCTTGCGGTCCCGCCCGAGTAGATCGTCGGTATCAGATTATCGTTCAACGGTAGACAGACAGATTGCCTCTGGTAAAGCTGTTTGTTTGATTTATATCGCTCACGATCATACCAGTAGTACACTACATGTACAGTGTTTCTGAGAATCACATGAGAGTATCTCGTCAAGATATTTTAGACGTTTTTCAATACTAATGATCGGCATGTAGCGTGAAGATCTCACGTCCATCTAATTTCCAGGAACCAGTCAATCGCAATGCGGCATGGTGGCTACGGTTGGAATTAACTGTTGGTATTGGCTGTTCCAACTTCACATAAGCCGAAACAATTACTTTGATTCATCTGAAACTAACCATATCGAATATCACAGCGAAACGACAATCTTCGTGGCGCTGACACCAGCTCTTACCTTATCCATTCCTTCCTGCACATGCTCCAGCCCCTTTCCAATCACGACCGGATCTGGTTTTGGTTTCATCTTTCCAGCTTCAAGCGCCTTTGGTAAGAACTCGCCATAGATCGCCCTCGCGACCTCTTTCCCTGAGATTCTCGCGACTACAGATCCCATCTGAACATCATCTGGTTGACCTTTCTCAGCCCCCGGCTTCACAATGGAAATCTTCTTCGACCCATTCATCCTCCGTGCTATTTCGATGCAGCTCTTGAGCGTATCCGCTTTGCTGATTGAATCCATGATACCCGCTAGGGTCTTGTCGCTCAGGAAACTGGTGATCTCGTCCACAACCTCAGAATTTTTGTAGTCGAAGGCTTGTTCCGCACCCAGAGACTTGCAGTATTCGATATTGTTGCTAGAGCAGGTCGTGATGACGTGGTACCCGCTGTTGACGGCAAGTTGGATTCCACAACTACCCACGCTGGAACTGCCGCCCCAGATGAACACGTATTTTCCCCGATCAGAATAATGCAGCGAAGGATAGGCTAGAGCAAGTTGCTCTGGAAGGTAGAGACATGCACTGGCCGTTGACGTTGCTAGGGGAAGTACGCACGCCTGCTCAAATGGCATCCATTCTGGGATATGAGTGACAACATCTGCTTGAACGACGGAATAAAGTTGAAAGGCCGCCATTGCTGGTGTCATCATCCCTGTGGCGGAACCACAGACTCGGTCCCCTTTCTTGAGATGATGGACATTCTCGCCCACTTCTTCGATAGTGCCAGCAACGTCGAAACCTAGGAGATAGGGATACTGTTGGATGTACATGCCGGTCTCTTGGAGCAGTGGGTCTGCTGGATTGATGGCAACCGCTCCATTCTTGATGGTCACTTGATTGGGACCCGGAGAGGTATACGGTGCCTCCTTCACGACCAGGGGACGTTCCCCCTTAGAGACAAGCCAGGCTGCTTTGTTAATTGGCATGTTGAAGGAGCTCTCCTGCACACGATTTGTGTTATAGATCTAAATGACTCTGACTGGAAATTTTCTTGGCCTGAGAATCGAAATAACAAGAGGTAAAATGCCAGTAATAGTACCTCCGACTTTATATGCCACATGCCATCCATCCACTACAACGGCGTTTTACAAATTGATCTGGGACCGGGGATGGTACACACCGACTCCGATATCTATCTATCTATAGAAGACGGAGTTTAGGTGAATTTGAAATGGAGTTATGTCGTTTGAAAGTTAACAATTCATCTGGAACCCGGAGATAAAGAGGCGGGTGGTATCGTTATCTCCGATGGATATAAACCCGCACAGGAAACCACCAGAAAATTAATTTTCAAACACGATAGCCTGGGAACGGAATTCGGGTCGGAATTCGGGTCGGAATTCAGCATTCGGGCCGGGTTGTAAAAGGCGAATTTTATTATTGGTAGAGACATTACCTCCCTCTCATCAGCTTACGAAGTCCCCCGTGCGAGCGGTAATTGGTGGCGACCTCTGGTTTCGACAAGACTCCTGACCGATGGCAACAGCTAGGCTTACTGGTAACACTTGATGAAGATTTAAGACGACTAGCCTACATCGTTTATCGACATAGAAAGATTACATTATCATTCTTAGAGTAAGGCCTAGTATTAAGGACGGAGTATTGCATTGGCCTAGTTACGCGGAATATCGTCGACATCTCCACACTAAGTATCAAATCCATTTCCTGGGGTCATTTACCTGCGTTTTTCTCCAAAACATTAAAGAGTGAAATGTCTTTATAAAATTATTGGTTATCTATGTTGACTTACAATCGATTTAAACCGTTTAAAGCCAATTAATTCCAACAACTAATAACGATGTCGAATAAGTTCTTGATCCTCTCCGGCTGTTTCTCGGGCCGAGACCACAACCCCCCATCCTTGTCCCCTAAGATCATAACCACATCGTTGTTCGCATTGTCTGACGATTAGAAATGATGGGATGGGATGGCTCCGTCAACGACAAACCCTTCTAGCTTGCGTCGCGCGCCCTTGTGAGTTCAACCGCAATTCCTGGCCGCGGAATACACATGTGACTATTTCACTGGGACTCATACCTTCCCCACAGCGCTTGTCTCAGATGCCGGGCAGCAAAGGTTCGCTGCGTTATCTCTAAAGGAACACATCGATGTGATCGTTGTGTTGCTAATAACTTTCAATGCGTTATCACCAAACACAAGAGGACAAGAGCGAGGACTCATCCATATACACGAGCACGGAATCGCCCCTCCATTTCTTCCCAAGAACATGTCGAAGGACCTACCAGAGAACCTCTCCCCTCACTGTCAACGCCACAATCAGTGGCCCTGAATGAGACTGCTGTCTCGCCGTCAGCAACAACTGCGTTTCCTTGTCGCTCGTCCTCATTTGTGGACTATCAAACCCCCAATGCTAGCTATGGACGACAAACACTTATTAATGCCGACGTCCGAGCGAGAATTGTTGCTGCACTATCAAGTTTAAAGGGGAAGAGAGGCTCGCCCTTCAGTTTTGTCACTGGAGATACCCCATCTTTTAACATGGATGTTGGCGGGCCCTCAGTTCAGGAACGTCACCAACACAAATCCCCGACTTGCACACAGTTTGTTGAACCGTCGCTGAAGCTGTCTAACATCTTACGTCCCCTTAAAGGAATTACGAGACAGCAACGTAGTTCCAGTGGAAATGACGAAAATGATAATGATGAGGACCATCCCCTTATTTCTGCAGCTAAGATGCCGAGCTACTTCTCTTCTTTAACACTTGGTCAGACCATAAATGATCCAATCGAAAGTGGCATACTCACCCGGCAAGCTTCAAAGGCACTATTTGGACATTTTCTGCTGGAGATGAATGCAAAATGGGAATATATTGTCGATCCCCGTTTCGACACCCACGATAGCGTTCAACACCGAAGTCGATTTCTATTCACTACGATTCTCTTTTGCTCGTCTAAGTTCGCCCAGTCTATAGACGGGAGGCTTGTATCGTCAACGGATATCTTCTTACAAGGCCGGCTTTGCAGCCTAGCTCGGAATTTGGCAATTAGGGCATTTGCAGAGGGAGACAGATCGCTCGAGACGATGCAAGCCTTTTACTTGCTCGCCTGCTGGAAAGAGCCTGATGACGACATTTCATACCTTCACAGCGGTTACGCTATGCGCATATTGAATGATTTAAATTGGGAACTAAATGATGATGAGGAGGAATATATGGTGCGGCGCAAGAGGGTGTGGTTGGCGTTGTTTCGACAAGACCGACAGCAGAGCCTATTCTTCATGAGACGAGCAGTCCTTGGTTCAGGTGACGACGAAAGACCAAGCTTTGTCAGTATCCACGACAATTGGCTCAAAATGCGACACATATTACCATTGGATTTCATATCCTGCTGTAATGTTGATATTCGTCAAATACAAGCCAGGATGCACCTGCAGGTTAAAAAGGCATCGTTAGAAATGCTGCCATGTCTTGCGGACCTTTTAGACTTCGAGTTGAGAAAGTGGAAATCGACATGGCGTACCCATTTTCTGGCAGAAACAAAATTGGAATCAAATGACGATCCTTCCTTTGATCTGCGACTGCTGTATCCGGGAGGACAGCATGTCAATACGATTGTGGAACTTTGGGAGCAAAGCGTTCGACTCAACGTTTCGTCTGCAATTCTTCGACAAGCATTGATGAATTCAGTAACATCATCTGTTCAGGCCGGTGAACAGTTGGAGAAACAGTCACAGCCCCTCCAGCTTGATCTCACCGCCGTGAGTGATGTCCTTTCAACGGATGTAGCAGGACTAAGCAGCAGTGTCGAAGGTGCATTCGGCACGCTTCGTCAGTTGCTTTCTTTTCCAGTCCATGATCTCCGGCGAAGTCCTGATTCTGTCCTTTTGCTCGGCCCCAATGCAGCTCTTTATCTGTGTCTTCTCCTATGTCTTCCTCCTACAGGTGTTCTCGGTCCGTCTTTTCAGGAAACAGCAGTCAGCCTTATCAAAGATATAGCCCGACACATGAGACAAGCCATCCAGTCATCTCAGGATATAGTGGTCCTGCATGCTGCGTACCTAGACTCGCTTGTTCGACTTTTAGAACCGGAAACTTCACGGCCATTGTCACCAATGACAGATCAACTCATGGTCGCATCTGCCTCTGGGTCCTTATACACTGATACTAGTGAAAGCATGATGCCAGGAGACGAGACAACATCCCAGGCTGCTCTCGGATTGGCGGGAGACACCACAAATATTAGTGAAAACGAAATGAATGGGAATAGTGCTAGTTTCAGTCTTTCATATGGCATTGATGAGAATTTGGATATACAGAGTCTGGTTAACTTGCTTGATCCAGGGCTGTTCATGGGAACGCAAGCTTTGTTTGCAGATGACAGCGTCGACTTGTGAGCTTATTGGATAGAATCCGGACAAAAAAAAGGGTCTGCCTATATAGCAGAAGACCAGGTTCAGGAGAAATATAAAACATCATCCATCTGTAGACGAAAAGCGGCTGAAAAGGCGTCTGCGGATCTCTCGGCCCAAGCGAATCCGCTCCGCAACAGCGCCACCTCTTCCTTCGAGGACAGTCTTATTTTCGGAGGCTCGCCTGGCCAGGAACGGCAGACACTCGTTCAAGTCACCGTAACTCATCGACTGTAGATGATGGTCAGTGACGTTTAGAAGTAAAAAATAACCATGAATGACTGCATTACCTTGACCACCAACGGAAACCCACCCTCGGCGATCACTGAACCGGCAATTCTGTTCGTAAGGTCATCTTTCATCCCTATACCACAGATTAGTTAAAACAAATTCAGAATGAGATCTGTTTCCCTGAGGGACGTGCTGCTTACCGTACACCTGTCCAAATGCAATACTACCTGCTGCTTCTTTTGAAACCAGAAGCCTGCTATTGTCGCTGTTTCTCTCAGCTAAGCCATACTTTTCTAGTAACTGGATGGCCTTATCGATACTGACAGAGTTGTGAGTAGCAAAAACAGCACCTAACCTTGAGTGTCCTCCCCGTTTCGCCTGATCAGCTATCGTGGAGAGTGTTTTATCGATTCCGTAATTATAGCTGGCATCTGTGTCTGCCTTCGTTGGCCAGACTGGGCCCTGCCCCTCTCGACCTTCTTCCGCCCACCTGGCGGCCTCTGTTACCATATAAGCCCCTCTGACCTGTTTGAAAAGTAATTTATAACCCTTTTCCTCTGCACGACAAATCTGCTGATCAAGCAGCTGAGGATACCGACGCAGGTAAGCTTGGAAAGAAGCAATGCAGGTGGCGGGACCATCCAAGGTATTATATTCTTGCATAAGGTCGTCGGTCAGACTGTCAATGACTGGCTGATACCATGTTTGCTCAGCGTCAATGACGATCCGCACATTGTTATCTCTCGCTTTGCTGGCAATGGATCGCATGGTGGCCTTGAGGGCAAGCAGTTGTTCCCGATCCGAAGTTGTAACACCTTCCCCATTCAACGCTGCCTCCCAGTCCTCATCATGTGGCAAACCCGGGTATGGCACGTCTTTATCAAGTCCATTTTCTTCTCTTGCCTTTAATATCGAGTTTGAACCACGCAGGAGAGCTACTGGATCGGGCAAAAGACCCGTAACCTTGATCCGAACCCAACACCTATTGTCACCTGAAGTTGTGCTCGTGTCTGGCCAGTATTTCTTTGCTAACCTTCCTTGGGCCTCAATAGACTCCAAGACAAGCTTAGTTTGTTCGGAGATAACCTTAGGATCTTTACTCGAGCCATCCCGTTTGGCCTCAATGTTATATCCAAGAAGAGTGCCGATTTGGTGTTTGCGCAGCGCATCAATTTTGGGGATACATTCTTCGGTTGTCCTTCCTCCAAGGAATTGTTCGAAGAACGTGTGCATGATGAAGGTATGTGAAACGGTTGAAACGATAGGAATGTTGGACACGACATTGTAAAGGGTTTCGCTCATGTCAACCCAAGTCGGTGAAGAGCAGAATGCAAAGGATCTGTGCGATTATAGTCAATAAAGCTGGTGGACAAAATCCTTTCATCCTTTACTTTAGCACTTACATCCAGCCTGAGCAGAGCTTACTGAACGGGACTGTGGAGAGTCCCTTTAGGTCTCGTGGGTCGTCAGGATACTGGCTTGTATCGTGTCTTATCAATAGCCATCCTAAAGTAGCTATACCAACACCACTTGCTGCATAAGTGATCTTTTTGTCTCGAAAGGAAACATTTTTCCACCAGCTCACGAGCCGCTGCGATCGATTAATCTGATCTGTTGATGTGGATGCCCGTCTCACCGTGCTGTAAGAAGTAGCAACCGGGCGGCGCAGAGTTACGCGGGCGAAAATTTGCTTTGGTGAAAGCATGAGTAACATATGGCAATAAAAATCAAATAAAAATTGAGTCCATTACAGTAGCCAGATAGCAGATTCAGTAAGAGTAATATTCGTCGGGTTTTATCTAGCAAGATGACAATCTGCCGTTGCCCTCCTACAATCTCGGCCCGAGAGATAACTACGATCTCGGTCCGATCAACGGTATAGTTTCCCAAGAATATACCATCCAAATGAGCCAGGATGAGAGCTTAAAGACTGACTGCAACCTTGCTCCTCCCCTTTTATCCTTCATACCAAAAGCCGTGAACCAAAGGTCCCTTTACATCTAAGACCTAAGACCTATCTTGACTTTCCTTCAAAATTATCCAACAACAATCATGAAGACCATCTGCCCTGACCGCGCGCCTCGCACCATCGGCCCCTACGTGCACGCCGTCGTTCAGGACAACCTTGTTTTTACCACGGCCTGTATTCCACTTGACCCTGCCACTATGAAGATTGTGGGTGGCACCGCCGAAGACCAGCTCCGACGTATCTTTGAGAACCTCAAGATTATTCTCGAGGAAGCCGGTACCACATTGGATCGGATCATCAAGCAGAACGTCTACTTGACTAATTTCGACGACTTCGAGGCATTCAACAAAGTCTCGGCTGAATATCTGGGAGACCACAGACCCGCAAGGGCAACAATGAGAGTGCTGGAACTACCGAAGGGGGCCCCAATGGGTTTGGATGTTATAGCCGCTCTGCCGGAGTAGGAGTATGTGGGCCTGGAGGTTCAGAGTCCGATGAAGGCGAAATAGATCGCCGCTCCATAGATTTATCTCGGAGCTTATAGCAAATATTACACACATTTTTTATTGATATAGACAACACAGAAATACATTTGGAAGCTATATACAGGTATTCTAGTACTGGTCCGCGTCCATTTGATTATATAATTTGGATAAAGACACGACTATAGCGGGTTAATGGAAAGTATCCATTGTCAGTGCCCTGGAGGATAATCGAGAGGGTTTGGCCAGGCTTCGCGTCAGTGGGAATCGCCACAGTCGCCTGGTTGTTGCCAACCTCAGTTATAGTCACGTTGCCCGAGTATGTGCCTTCCTCGAAGAACTGCCACCAGGACGTGGTGACATTGTTCTGATCTGGATCACTGACCGCGCCAGCTAGTTTCACAGTTGAACCTGAATGCGCATTTACTGTCGTTCCATTTAGTATCTCAACAGAGGGTGGGTGGTTAGCGTGTTGGTAGTTCGGCGTGAGTGTCCACTGCATGCGAGCCGCAAAGTCGTTCTGAATAGCAGCGATCCATCGGTCCGTGGTGTAGTTCGCTATTTCGGTGCCCGCCTGATTCTTCTCACTATTGACCATCACCCACAGGTTCGGCGAGGTGCTGTTCTGTGTGGCCCGGCCTCCCCAGCCACCGAGACTCGGGTTGGCTGGGTTCTGGATACCTGTAGTTAACAGGGGATTAAAAGCTACGTTGTCGCCTTCAGACAAATAGGCGTATGGTCCGAGTGGTTTGCAAAAGCTGGATGATACAGCCGTGGTTGAATTGCCGAAAATATCTTCCGGGTCACCTGGCATGGACTGGCCGTCGAGCCAGGAACGGTAGAGCTTCCCATACGGTCCTGTTTCAATGTTCGCCTTGATCCAGTCACCAGTAAAGTACACGTTGTCTGTGGGCAGGCCGCGGACGTTGCCTTGGCCCTTGTTGCAGTTGTAGCCCCATGTCATGTATCCGGCGTCCAATTGTTCGACGCGAATCTGCGGCCAGTTGAGAGCGATATAGTTCGCGTATGTTTCGTCCTGGAAACCGCTGGCCAGGATGACAGCTTTGCGGGAGACATTATTCATAGTCTCGATCCAATGCTGCGAGCCCGAGTACTTCTCCTCGATTGACTTCAGAGCCCGGCCGATGGTGCTGGTGCCACCCCATGCCTGCAAGTAAAGCGGTCGTGGGTCGTCGTTCAACAGCGACGACTGAATGAGATTTGAGCCGTCCGTGTCGTGATCCATCTCGCCCTCAAAGTCGATGTTACCTATCTTGACCTTGGACAACAGCTCATCCGGCGTCGGGTAGAATGGATCATGATTATTTAAATTCGGGTAAACTTCTGCGTACGCCTTAAGGACTTTATCTTGGATAGTCCGCGTGCCGGTCCAACGCCATGCCCACTGTGGAGTGGTGTACTCGCGATTGGGGAGGAAGAACTTAGTACCATTGCCATCACCAGCCCAATGATAGCGGCTAGAGGTGTATATAATGCCCTGAGTATCAAGTTCATTGGTGTAGAGTAGGTACCGAATTAGCGATGCCAGGTCATCCTGTTCCATGTCAGTTGTAACGACGGTACGCAACATCGTCGACCTGCTGGCAGCATATGCCTGGTCGGGAAGCATAATGGCCAGCAGGCCTATAATGAGCAGATGCCCAGCTAAAAACTGCATTTTGTGTAATTATATCAATCTAGACGAAGTGGTAAATGGCAGAGAACCTAGTCTTTATACCTTAGGTATAGGATCATCCAGCACTGCCGTAAAGTTACGCAGGTGGGCTTATTGTTTGGTTCGAACTATTATAATTATTTTCCAATACTCTACTTCTGCCAACCCACATCTTATGATATTTCTATAGCATGATCATTCGCTGTAAATTCCATAAATTGTAGGATACTCGCACTATATTGCGGGGAACGGCAGAAATATCGGCTATAGTTGAGATTAGCGAAAAGAAACATCCAACCAAGGGCGCATAACCTTGCCGTATCTGGATGTCTTGCGGGTCTAACTACTGGATTAGGCATTAAAACCGGAGAGAGACCTGTTTTGGGCCGTTCGGTCCATCAACTTTTTTCATTAGAATAATTTAGTAGTAACAGTAGTAATAATTATTCCGTGTCTGTTTGCCTATCGGCTAAATAGCAACCAGTTACGGGTAGGTAGAACAGCCAATTCTTACCGGCTAATCCCTCGTATCTTCTGATTCCCTGATATCCCCATAGCAATCAAGAACCGTTGCACCAGCGCAGGAACGGTATGATCAGCATACAGGATCATACCACGTTCTCGGGACGGAAAAGGCGTCCAAATCATCCCCACGTGTTTACTATCCGAAGTTATTTCAACCTATTAGATACTTGAGCTTTTGAAGAAAGTTAAGACGAAGTGCCTAAACGTCATTAAACCAGCAATTACTTCTCTCATCATAGAGGACAGTCATTATGCCCGCTGCCTAAGCGGGAATAATATTTTGTTGTTCATTATCACCCACGTAGACGATGTCTGACGCGGCAATGTTTTGTTTGCCTGGTACAACCGGAAAGAGGCCCTTGACATTGGACTATCCTACTGCATCGATCGTAATGATAATGCGGGTATAGCTCTCTAGCCCAAGGTCGGCTATTCTCCATTCCTGGGCATCCTGAGGGCCCTCAGTCCCACGCGATCATTTATACAGAGAGAAATTTATCTCCAGTAACTGATCTCTGAGATAGGTAGATTGCTACTTGAGACTATAATAATCATATTCAAGATCTCAAGGAAAGGAAGTTTCCCATGTGGTATGCCTCTACCACTCACTTTGCAAGCCATTCACACCAGTAGGCCTCTCTGCAAGGGTCGTGATCCTGAATCCATGGCGTAGTCCCTCCTGTGGATTCTGAACATCGTAATCAGAAATAGCAGTATGAGCTGTAACGCGGTTATCCCAAAGCGAGACGGTACGATCATCCCATTTAACTCTAACTTGGATATCTTGCGATTGAGAGATGTGCTGTAAAATTGTCAATAAGGATTAATAAATCTCCCGGGGTCTCCTCTTACCTTAAAGAGAAGCTGGAGGAGAGCATCGGACTCTTCATCCTTCAGGCCGATGATTCTCCTCGTGAAACCGGGATTAACGAAAAGGGCCTTTTCTCCAGTTACCTGAATGTGGAAAATTAGACTTACAGGGACATGCTTAACCATAGTAAAAATTGAGACACTTACAGGGTGAACTCGCACAATAGGATGATCAGTCTTGACTGGCTCTCTTCGCACAAACTTTCCATCGCGGCGAGCATTTTCTGCCTGTCGATATCCATCATGCTCGGCACGAAGGCCCTCAAGTAGTTTCTTGATAGGTTCCGACAGTCGCTCGTATGCAGCGACCTGGGACACCCAGCCAGTGTCACCTCCCGTCGAAGGAACATTTAGTAGAGTAAGGATAGTAATACCAGGTGACTGGTGTTCATATGATACATCGGAATGGTAGCCAGTTGTGCTGAGCTTGTTAGATCGCTGCTGAAGGCGGTAGAGGTTGTCGGGTCCAAGGTAGATGTTGTGGAACTCGATAAAGCCATCAACATGGGCTCCCACGGGCTATAACATGTTTAGCGGGAATTCTATGGAAATAATAATGTATTTTCATACATGGACATGTAATTTTCCAAAGTATTCCCCGAAGGCCTTTTGCTTCTCAGGCCCAATGTCTTTGAAATCCTGGTCACGAAAGACCACCACCCCACGCTCCGCAATGAGTAGCGCAATCTCGTTCTTCTGCTCGTCTGTCAACTGTGAGAGTTGAAGGCCTTTGATCTCTGTCCCAACCCGGGGAGTGAGCTTTGTCACTATGACATTTGGATCGCCGGTAGCAAGAAGGTGTGGCTTAGCTTTGTCGGCGGCGTGACCACGATCGACAAATTCGAATGGCTGAGTGGGCTCAAACTTCGTTTCCGTATCATAGACGGGAAGATATCGCGAATATTTGTACTATACGCTCGTTAGTATGTAAAACCACAGACCCCAAGAGAAAATCCAGGAAGACGAACCTCGTCGTGGATCTTCTCATCGAATGCGAGAGTTAAGTGCTTTGTCTTCTCGGTAATAGTAGCAGTTGCCATTTTGTATGTAATCTATTAATGAAGATTTGTCCTCGCAGATAAAGAATGCTGGATTGTAACCTTTATATATCTTACTAGCTACTTTTCTTCGTTATTGATGCCCCTCAATCTGTTTTTGCACTGCCTCACCGTCCCAAATTCTAAAGGGAGAAAAGAGTCAATGCCTTAACATTCATTGGCTGTTCCAAGTCCGTCGACATATGGTGTCTGTATTGCGCAAACTGCTGCTCAATCAACGTTCAGGTGTACCGGGTCGAGATATCCGGATTATGTCATTTGTGATGAATTAAAGGACAGATTCTAGGCCTGTTGATAACCCCCCCTCCTTCTCTTCTAGTTTACTAAGTATGGGAAACATAATATTTCTCCTCTAACTCAGGGAGTGAGGGTGCATGGTTGCTAAGCTGCATGGCCGTTGGCTTTATCCGGACTCCAGATTGTGTAACTATCCCGCAGCATGACGCAACGCGGGATATCAACGGCAATAAGAGGGACGACAAGCGGCCCAGACTCGGATATTGCCATATCTACGCCTCTTTGCGAACTTTCAAAAAGCAGATATTCCGGTAGATTGTCTTATTTTTTTTTTTTTTTTAGAGATAGAATAAATCTGAATAGCTTCAAGGTTCTGGGGGAGCTTCCCTTGAAATAACAGGAGCCCACCTCATGCCCGTCTTCGTGGATCCTATTCACGTACTAAGTAGATTACTGCGGAAACCAGTAGGTTTGTTTCCCACCTCTCTACGGAAATATGTATACGTAGTCTCTAAGTCATGGTTTGCGAATCCACGTTTTCATTCTAGATTAGCTTTAAACTAGAGTATATCCATATAGTGATAAAGATAAAAGATTGTACAGTTTAACTCAAGGTAAGATTAATTAAGATTCGCACCCAATGTCCTTCCGCTATCACATGGAGCGATTTCTTCACCCACATCTCAACGTCATAAATCGTATTCCCATTTTATTATATATATTCAGAAAATCTGGCAGTAGTCATATACTCGACGGTATATAATCAAATGTAAGGAGGCTGGCTAAGAGTCTTCAAAGCTCTATTCAGTCTTGAGCCTGTCGGTCAGACAGTTTCATGATGCGAAATCTGTGTATTGGCTCCTCCCTCATTATTTTGTGGGCTGGTCTTGTTATCGCTATCTGGCAAAAATTCTGTGCCAGCCTTCTTTCTGATCGTTGCCATTTCCGTCGGTGATGGTGGAACCCACTTGGAGCTCTTCCAGGGAAGGACACGCTCCAGGTACATTGTATCAATCTCCTCAAGGGTCCTACCCTGACCTTCTATGACAAAGAAGTACACCACAGCTGCTGCGAGGATGTTGCACGCGGCAAAAACGTAGCCGTACCGGAAGTCAATAGCCTTGGTGATAAAAGGCGTGAAGAAGGCGATAAGGAAATTCCAGGTCCAGTTACTCGCCGTAGCCAAAGCCATAGCTTTGGCACGGTATCTGCCAGGATATATCTCAGCCATAATCGTCCAGATCATGGGTCCCCACGTGGTTGCGAATCCAAGAATAAAAAAGCACGCAAAGCAGATAAGAGCAACACCTGCACCCTGTGTGTTCTGTGGATTCTGTCTGTCCAGTGAAAAATGACCAACAGAAGCGAAGACCATAAAGCATATGAACATCCAGATGGACCCTGCAATCAGAGATTTGCGACGACCATAATGTTCGACGAGATATAGTCCAATGAAGGTTACCCCGAAGTTTATAGTGTTGAGGATGATCTGGGTGACAAAAGAGTTGATTCCCACGGATTTAAAGATGGTTGTTCCATAATAAAAGAAGTAATTAGCTCCAGTTAGCTGTTGGAGGGCTTGTAACCCTACTCCGATAGCGATTCGGTAGGCCATACGTGGTGTTCGCCACATATTGATAAACTCCTGCACCGGACCAACTTTGACCTGGCTCTCGGCTTTAAATTTACTTTCGATTTCTTCCAGCTGTGTGCGAATGCTCCAGTGATGTTCTGGAGCGCCGTAAATCCTGCAGAGTGTTTGCGTTGCGCGCTTGATATGTCCGCGCCGATAGTCATATCTAGGAGTCTCTGGAAAAACCAGAATACCAAAGCCAAGAATAATCGTCCAGACCCATCCCAAACCAAGCACAATCCTCCATGAACCAGAGTTATTAGCTTGGTGTTTCACAGTACCATAATTGAAACAGGCGGCGAGAAAGATACCCATGGTAATGAAAAGCTAGTCAGTGTATGTTAGTCTGACTTTTTATTTCTTATATTTCTTTCCGCTTCGTTGTGTGTACACCTACCTGGTAAGCACAGACAAGAGCTCCTCGAACCCATGGAGGTGCACTTTCACTTTGGTACATAGGAACCAGCAAACTCAAAGCACCAACACCCCATCCGGCGACAAAACGCCCGATCATCATCTGATACCATGCGGTGACAGAAGCAATTTGGATGACGAATCCTATAGAGACAATTAGGGACCAGAATGAAATAGAGTACTTTCTCCCGATCTTGTCTGCTAACGGGGCGGCCACCAGAGCACCGAGAAGTGTTCCAATTGACAGCAGAGCAACAATCAGTCCAGATCGAACAGTGCTGAAATATGCTTCTCCCTTCGAGTTCCGCTGACCGAACCGGTCAAGAAAATCTGGCATTTCGAGAAACCCAGAGATCTGGCCGGTATCATATCCGAATCTAGATGAAACAATCACGGATCAGCTAGCTGCACATTTCGCGATATCTTAATAGATTATTTTGAGCTTACACCATTCCTCCCATAGATACCAATATTCCCATGCCAAAAGTCCTTCCTGTCACGCGCGGCAAGGGAGAGTAATCAGTCGCTGGTTGTACGCTCGCGTCATGGTCCTGTTTTTCCGACTCCCTGCGATGCTCGTCGAAATAAACGGTCAAATACTTGCGGCTCTTCATGGTTGAGTTAGGAGATATGTATGGAAGAGATCTTTAAGAGATTAGATTATTTTACAAATTTCTGTTGGCCTTTTCGGGGATCCCTCCTTTTATCCAACCTTGTAAGCTGTACAGGTACTCCATGACCGGTTCAGCCAGTTAGCAATCGCAAAGGTAGTTATTGACGTCATTTCTTCTCTCTCCAGGTTTCTAGATTACTTTGGTCGTCATAGAATGCGGGGAAAGCCGAAGAAACTACACTCTAGAATATTTCTCAGCTTACACAATACATAGTTCCAAGGTTCGCTTATATCGGGGCCGACCTTTCGGCATCCGGAAATGGCGCAAATCCGCCACCGTCTTATAATTTACAAGGCAGCTGACCTGAGAAGGTCTGGGCCAAATTCTTGGTTGTGAAGGGGTTCAGAATAAGCTTAGCTCCGTCTTAGCAAATAAGTAGCGAGGAAGAAAGTCTAAGCCTTTTCTCAGGAATGAGTGACGCAAATGGTAGTGCTCCCGATCCAATCGCTTAACCATCGCTTGGCAACAGCTGAATGCATAATAGAAGCTCTCAATATGGGTTGCCTCCCAAAACTGACTATTTCCCGAGTTCCAATTCTTATTGAATTGTACCCCCCCAATGATTATGATAATGACCTCAGTGCTGGTCCCGCTTATCTAACCGCAACACCTGGAATCAAACATGTTAATAGTCTCTCCACATCTAAAACTACATATTATTTGTATGTATTCCTAATTAAAGAGGATTTGAATGGTATTTATGTATCGCAGTAGAGTTTCCATGCAGCGAGATTTTCCTTCTCTCCAGGCCTACAAAAGCGATCTAATCTTTATCGCTGAGGCTGCCTCCTTCGATATATGGCGATTGTCCAGTATGGAGAATAGTTGATGTAGCGCATCGGCTGCCCGGCTTATACTTCTGGTAACATTTAGGATCATCTATTCAATCTTAAAATTAATTTACCGACTTATCGGTTGCCAGATAATTGACTGGATCGTTCCTGATGATCAGTTATCACTCGCATCACAAACACTCTTAAAACACGCATTTCCCTTGACCGCGCCTTCTAAAATACTTAAGCTAAGTAAAGTAGATTGGAAGACAAAGGCACTTCATATATAATGTGTCGGAGCCTGCCTACAAGCAGGCCTCCTGTCGGGATTCTCCCACGCCTTCTAGCTCCACCCACAGAGATAAATACGTTGGGCTAGTTGCTAGAGAATTCAAGCTCAGCGAGCTTCGCTCCAATATAATGTAATTAAAGAACATCGTCTCCGCGTTCCAATTGCAATACGTCTTTACCACACTCTCGTTTGTCAGCCTTACACTACACTACATGATACAGTGGAAAGCACTTCTACCCTCGGCCTGCATCAAAACATCTTGACACCCAAATCCCCGAATTATATGTCATTTTTGATACGCTATCTTCTTATGCATTCAGCTAGAGATATCAACAAGAACATAGTTCAGACAGATTTCCTGACTTCTGTGGCCTATTATATTTTTGTATGATTTACATGACTATGATGACGATAACGAAGGCGAAGAAGATTTTCAGAAGAGGGTCAACGAGGCAGTTCAGTCGGTTAAATTAGGACTGGGGCTCTATTGAACAAAAATATTTGGATATTATTGAAGATACTATTCATGACTATCGCTCTATATATATCCTGTCTGATTAAACTTTTCTCTTATGAAGTTGTATCATTGAATTCTCCAGCAATCCATATATCTCTCTCAGAAAGAGTCAGGACCAAATTATACGTGGCGACAGCACCAAGTCATTCAGGTTACGTTTCAAAGTCCTCCTTTCTCCATGGTTGATTCGAGGAGGATTTGAACTTCAGGGTCCTGTGTATATAACAAGTGCAAGCCAGAAGTAGTTCAGCGTTGGGTTTCTCGAGCTATGCATCAAAATTGATCGGATCATTTTCCGCCGACAGCCAGTGGAGAATGACTTTGATGTCCTCTAAATCATTGTTTGCCTGCCCTATGCTTGAAGGCATGTGGAGGCAGCAATGTGCATCCATCTTTTTAGAGAATTGAGGAAGGCCCCTGACACCACTTCGGGGCTCGTTCCACGACCAGAATACCGAATACCTCGTTTAAGTGCTTTGACGATGTTATCCCAAATATCAATCGCACCAACCATATCATTTCGGGTTGCAGGCGGGCCCCACGTCGGGCCTTTCAGCTTGCTTGGTTACTTCTTCTGAAGTCACCAAAGAGTAGAAGTTATAGTGTTTTGATTGCGTGGCTCGAAAGGAGTTAACTTCATCATGTCCCGTATAGGTTTCTTGCGCAGATTCTGTGATCGATGTGTATTCGCTTTCAGGGACGTCAGAACTTTTCTCAGGGCTTTCTTCTGGATTTGACCTAGTCTCTTGGGTATTGGAGACAAATAAATCCATATTATCTCCGGCTGTTGCTCCGCAGGTTCGGCTGACCTGGAGGTGAAATGTTTGGTTTTCGACTATCTTGTAATTCTTGCAAGCACTGGGCTAAATTGTTCCATCTCCGCTACATGTTTAATGCAATCATAAAAGATTTGATATCAGATAAACTGACATGATTCATGATGCTAAGGCAAGTTTTTCGTGTGCCGTTAGAAAATAACATCTAAGGATCACTTGATCTTTGGATAGTATAAACAATCATTGCCAATTATGCTTGATGTAGTCGTATAGGCTGAAGAGATATTGAAGCTTAGATATTCCAACTTCAGAGGATGATTATTATACAAAAGAGGCAGGGGGGCGCCGGTAGCATTAGCTACTTCCACGCAGCATTTATACTAAGCTGCGAAGATTTAAGAGGAGTTGCCGACGGAGATGATCATAATTAAATAAGATTATATAGCAAGATACTTGCTTACTCGACAAGAATTGCATCCTGATAACTTTAGATTGGCTCAGCTTGTTACTCTAAATGTATAACTGTGCCACCGAAGGATATGCATAGGAGACAAGTGGATAGAACTTTCTTTCCCTAGAAAGAGCAACGAGGGAAATATAAGATAGATATCTTTCTATGATATGTACTGGAGACAAATTCGAAAGTCAAGCAGTGGCTTGTATGTGGAAACGACTCTGGGGATTCTGGTCGTCCTTAAATAGCCTGGGAGGGAGGAGACCACCCCCGCTTTGAAGTCCCAGGGAATATAAAAATCGTGTGAATACCGGGTCCTTCCAACCAAAAGGAAGAGGTGCTTATGCTTATTAAATACATGCAATGAAATCATTCAACGTGAATCATTAGGGAGGATGAATCCGGTAGAATCGTCTAGCTGCCCGCAGCATGGAGGATTCCGATAATACATCTGGTCACGTGCATCATTCCTCGCTTTGCTTCCACTCGAACTCTAGAGGGAAACACGATTAGTCGCCGTTGCAGACTGTAATGAATGAAAACTTACTCTGTCTGCACATAGGGCATAGCCCTTTGGAGGACTCTTGCTGGATCCAGGTCAGAAGGCAATGCTGTTGGAGGAGAAATTTTAGTCAGTCTTCAGAATAGATCCGGGATTAGGATATTCAGCTCCACAATCGCACCATATGAAATGAGTGGCCGCATTTTCCGAGTACTACACGATTTCTCGTGTGTTAGCTAAGATTTTTAGAAATAGAAATAGAAACCGACTGGAAAGAGACATACGTAGCGAGCAGTCATCTCCAGGGAACTTGCAGGTCGGACAGGTACCGTCGAACTGCACGCGACAGATACCGCACACCTCATCTTCCGGCATATCCCATCGCCAGGACGCGACGGCATTCCACTCCTTGATGGTGACCTTCATTGTGTTACATAGAGAGAGGATGATTCCAGAATTAAATGGAGGCTGAGAGGGCCCCAGGGAGGATTGCAAGGACGGTGGATCCGGCGGGTTTGTTTATGATGGCCTGTCGTCGGGACGGGCAAAAGTCCCTCCACTCTCTCCGCATCGTCATATCTTTAGATCGGACTTCTCTCCCCACTGCTGATACGACATCGGCCGCAGCTTCATGAGCTTGCACCCCGTGTCCAGTCCCCTTTTGAAAATATCCCCGGTATGTAAATTCTCCCATAGACGCTGTCCCACCTGAACAATGGCTCTGGTGGCCCTTCGTCTCTCCTCTTCTCCCTGCCGGCTGGTGCGTCGTACCATGTCCTCCCATCCATCGCTGCATCCGCGTCCGCAGCACCGCCAGATCTCCCTCTCTTCCTACATAGTCACTCCCAAGCAACTGAGCGAAGCTCTCAAGAAGAATCCAAACCCACACTCCAAAATCTCTACGGCCCCCCGCATCATCCCTCTATGCGCAGCGTGGTTTATGCCCAATGACCCCGAGGGTCGCACGGGAATCGATATCTTCCGGAAGCACCGCATTCCAAACGCCCGATTCTTTGACCTAGATGCAATCAAGGATCATGACTCTCCCTACCCCCATATGCTTCCCACTTGCGAGACATTCGCGGAAGCCATGAGTGAACTGGGAATCCGCCGCGATGATGAGATCGTCGTCTATGACACCGAGGAGCTCGGGCTTTTCAGTGCCCCGCGCGTGGGGTGGACATTTCGAGTGTTCGGACATCCCAGTGTGCATGTGCTGAACAATTACAAACTATGGGTGCGTGAGGGACTCCCTGTCGAGACAGGAGAGCCGGAGCCTATCGAGAAGAGCAACTATCCCGTCCCGACCTATGATACCAATCTGGTCGTCCGTTTCCCGGAGATGAAGGCGATTGCCCTAGAAAAGGCAGGAGATATTGAGATATTGGATGCGAGATCTCATGGTCGATGGGCTGGCACTGACCCTGAACCCCGTCCGGGTCTGTCGTCTGGCCATATTCCTGGCTCCAAGAGCGTGCCGTTTGGGGAACTCCTCGATCCGGAAACCAAGACTCTTCTGCCAGGTGAAGAGCTGCGCAAAATCTTTGAAGCAAAGGGCGTTGATCCGACAAAGACCATTATCAGCTCCTGTGGCACCGGAGTGACGGCTGCCGTCATCGAGACGGCGCTACAGGAAGCAAACTACGGTCCGGCGGAGGACCGACGGCTTTACGATGGAAGTTGGACGTGCGTCTATCCCCGTTACTCCTTTAACGTGGTTGATTTATGAGCGAGAGCTAACTCGTATTGCAGAGAATGGGCACAGCGCGTCTCCGAGGACAGTGGTCTGATCAAGAAAGAGACATGATGAGCGGTGGTGGTGGTAGCAGCAGCAGCCAAACTATCTGGAAAGGACATTGGTCGATGGCTTTACTCGAGATGGTCACTTTCGACTTGTATGATTCCGTCTGTATCGGTATCTTTCTCGTACTCTTCTTATGAACGCATCTCTTGAGCTCATCTGCGACAAAGAGACGACCTCGGTTGAGCTTTTTGCCTACAAGGTCCCTGTCCACAAGGATGGACGTAAGTAATTCCGGATCGACAGGACTCACTGGAATCACAGACAATGTATAAGAAACATAAAAGAAGTCTTTCACCATCACAACACATTGTAGGAGATCCCCATATCCCCTCATCATGAAGTAAATAAATCGATGCACGTTTGCCTGGCAGTGCTTAGTCAGAAATCCCGCCGACTTTCGCTTCGTCCCGCGGAGTCGATCGGCCAGTCGATTCGACTTCTCGTCATCCTCCGCGACGGAGCGCATTCACGATAGCCGCCATTGTTCATTCACAGTTCTATTGTGTGGCTGGCCTGGAGGGACATGAAGATGCTGATAACCGATAGTCCGTGCGAAATCATCTTCGATCGTGAGTAATCCGCGGTTCACCATTCCGCCATCCCCCCCGGACGCTTCTCCATCATTCTCCCGCCGCTCAGCAACAACCCCCCACATTCCCATCTCCGCCTGTTTCGACCGGGTTTCTGGTGGTTGGCATCTGCTAACGGATGTGGCGGGCACAGTTCCAGCTGTCAGTTTCACAGGCTTTACTTTATAGTGCAGGTGCCTACGATCCGCGCTCGTTGACTTGAAATCTTGCCGCCCATCATCAAAAAGACCCCTGCGCGATGGCGACCGGCCGCAAGGTCTTCCACTGCGCTGTGGACGACACGGCATTGACTACGAATATCAGTGAAATTAAGAAGTGGACTTCCAATGGAGCTATTACGCTCATCGTTCCTCTCTACAGTAGGTTGACCGCTTCTCTGGTTTTGCGGTTGCACCGAGTCACTGACACGGAACATCGAACTTCAGCTCTGGAACGGCTGCATGCGTTGAAGAGAGCTGGATCTCAGGTCGCGATCAACGCTCGTGAAGCGGTCCGTTTCCTCGATCGTGTTACTTCTGGCAAGGACAGTATTTCTGCCGACAAGGTTATCCTGCAGGGACCGATGGAGCAGTACGACACCTGGGCTGAAACGGAGAAATTTTTGTTGCCAGAATTTGAAGACAACCTGGAAGGCACCGCAGAAGAAGTTGAAAATATCAGAGAGGCCGAAGAGGAACCGCAGAGACCGTCAAAGACGAAGGATATCAAGGACAATGTTCCCAGCAATGATCTATCGCAAATGCTGCTTAGCAAATTGAACTTCAAAAAGGAACCCGACACTGTCTCAATCACCTCTACTGGCACCCACAGCGCTTCCCGTTCTTCCTCCAGAAGCTCGCGCACGAGTCCTGAGTATAGCAATGGTAACACTGGGGTTGACACTACTTCGAAGACGGACAGTCATAGACGCTCCAATTCTACCAGCGCCGGTTCTACGGTGCCTCTCGCTCTGCGACCTCTGCTTAGTGCTCTTCTATGGCGCTTGCACGACAGCCCTGATGCCGCGTCTGCTACCAGAAACTTGATCCTCATTACCAATGATCGCGTTACGCAGACCTGGGCACAGAAGTTCGGAATCTCTACCAAGAACATCCACCAGCTCCGGACCGCTATTCAGTATGAGGAGAAGGAATACAAGAACCGCTGCAAGTACGTGGAGAAGACTCAAGCGACGGAACCGAAGACCCTGCTGTCATACGAGAACGAGAGCGATGAGGATGAGCTCGTGTTTGTCCCCCGTGGCCGTGGTAAGGGAGCGAGCAGAGGCGGCAGCTCGCGGACTAGCAACAACAACAACAACCGCAAGTCTGCTGCGCCAAAAGCAGCTCCTCCCCCTCCTCTCGAGTCGACGCTGGAGATCCCCTCCGAGCCGATGGATCCGAACTCCTTCAGCCGGTCTCTCGGGTCCAACACCAAGCAACCTGCCGTCGATCTCAGTTCTCAGGCAGGAGCTGCGCGCGGCCTGGCTGGCGCATCCCGTCGGTTTGCGAACGGCCGTCGTGGAGCTCCGCGAGGCCCAACTCGGGGCAGTGGCCGTGGCCGTGGCAAGTTGTGGGTTCCTTGATTCTGAAAGAGTTCCGTTGACACTGAGTCAGCGGATGGCAAATTGAAATATCTATCTCCGACATTGTCGCATTGAAGTCGAGCCCGCTTCACCCTTGGATATCAGAACAGTCGGACTGATTCAGAACCTGACACGATGATGGATCCCAATGGTAGACATGATGGGTGCACGGGTACGGGATGACAGCACAGACATGGCAGGACACCACGTTGGTCCTGTCCCGATTTCCTCCAGCAGATTCTTCGATGCTGCATGGATCGCAGGGATTTTGGAAAAAGAAGCCAACAGGTGGTGTTCATGCCGGTCACAGTGGTCGCTCTCTGCTTTTTGCTTTGGCGCAGGACTGTCTCCTTTTCTCTCTTGTCTCGCTGGCACGTGGGCATCGACGTTGATCGGTGTCACTGGATGCTGTCCAGTGGGCTCGTTTGCTGGCTCCCGGCCGGATGAGTTGTTCTGATGCTACACCTCACTTTTCCACAGACCTAATGTTGCAGTCGCAAATCCTATTAAACCAAAACCCCGTGGTGAGGCGTGTTCGCACCATGGGCCATATTCAGATTGTTCAGTTGCCGTTGTGGGGGTGGATGGTGAAACCTTGGCTTGTTTAGGCAGTTGATGCATGTCTACTACGTACCGTACTTGTTCTGCGCCGCGGTGGCAGCCTGTTGAATCTACATTCGTTTGCTTCTCGGGAGCGATTCTTCTTTTTGTGATTTGATCGCGGATGATTCGTAGAGCACACTGACCTGGTCGTCTGCCGTCCCGTATAGTATATTCTATTATTCGATTCTCCCTGGCGACGGTCATGATGCCGTGACCGCATGCAGCCTCGTTGCCCCGCCCGACCCGCTAATAAACAAACTCGCCGCATTACTTTAAATCACTTGATCACCCCGCAAAGTCATTTCCGCCTGTTTCACGTTGAATTGATTTGATTGTTTCCTATGCGTCAGGAGACAGGGTCATTGTTTCTTCGCGTCTATATCATCCATCCGCTATCCATCTACTCTGTGGTCGAGGGAAATCCCATCCATCCATCTACTCATCCATAACATCCGACTACAAGTCCCTCTATCTTATCGTATACTTCTCATCCCCTCCAGACCGCCACAATGGTTCACCCCGAAATTGATGAAACCCCCATCTCTGCGGCGCATCTCGAGTGTAGAAACTCCCTCGAGAAGCACCTCCAGTGTCGTCCGGATCAGCAGGACCTGAAGGAGCGTCATATCCTCCTTGCTACCAATGTCTCTCCGTAAGTAGAGCACCTCCCAGCCTGAGCTGTGTACTCCGCCCCTTCCGGCTTCCACCGGATCCGGAGCTTGGGTGATTGCATCTGGTGTCATTCTGATGCATTTCGTGAGTGGTATGGTTTTGGTATACTGATTCGATGCGCCATGCATTAGATCCATCCAAGCTGTGCGGCAGGAACTCGCCCGTCAGCGCACCACAGATGCTTTGAAGAAGCAGTTGGAGCGTCGTCCAGAAAGGGATGAATTGGTCGAGCGTATGTTCCCCTATCTTCTTTTCTTTCGTCTTTCATTCGTCCTGTCCGAGTTTATTCTATGTAACCCGCCATCGATCTCGCTAAACAATTACTAACTCCGCGTTCCCATCGCAGGCAACATCCTCCCCGCTACCAATGCCGCTCCCGCATTGCAGGCCAACGTCCGCGAACTCGAACGCAACATGCTAGTAGACAATCTCGAGCACAAGATCCAGAACCGTCCGCAGCCGGAACATCTCATCAACCAGGGCATCCTGGACGAGAGCGAGGACCCGAGAAGCCCAAGGGAGTAAATATTCCCAGGAACAATGCGCAAGCACGATCATCCCGAACTAGAAGTGGATGAATGATAATACGGAACGGGCGTTCGAAGGGGTATAATGGTGTTTCTCAGAAGTTTGCTATCTTCTGTCTTTGTTTTTTGGAAGCTGGTTATTGTTCCCTCTGCGGTGCGATGATCGATGGTGATTACGACTCTTTATACACGTGTGGGCAGGGCAGATTGGCAGGACTGGTCTCTCGTTGATGTACTGCTTCAATGCGGTGATTTTTGATTAGAAATACGAGTATCTTTCCACTCATGCATTCTTTCCTGCGGTTCGTCAGCAGATAGTCTATCGAAGTATTCATCACCGCGACAGGATCCCTTAGTGATGGATGCCTATCATGCGATTTTATTTATTCTCGTTGACTAAGTCAATTAGGTTCTCATTTATGACGGCACACTTCGATAAGTATTTATGCTTGCCAGCAATAAGGTATCGTGGAGTCCGCCCAGCTCAGTAAATATTGATGCCATTGACAAATACTATACAGGTAGAAGTTATTCATGACATTCGTTTTCAACATGTCGTCACTTTTCTAGCCGAACATGGCTCCCAGGATAGTCATCACCGATAAAAGGAACTCCGTTCTTCTGAGAGAGCCGTCGCCCATCATACCTACCTCGTAGTTCCGTAGTAAAATCAACAGGAATATCCCACCCGACAAACATTCAATTTTTCCCCATAATTATCAATCTCAGAAACTTTCGACTTCTTCCCTTGGCCCGCCCGACAGATCAGGCATCCATCCCTTAGGCTTCTCGCTGCCCCGGACGAGAATTCCATAGGCCGCGCGCTCGACCTTCTCCACACTGTTCTGCATCACTTCCACCTTCTTGTACATATCGCGCAGCATGTTATGTCGACGCGGTATGTTGAGAGATTCGAACAGTGAGCGCATTTCACGAAGATCGACCACGATATTAGCTTGTTGAGCGGGGAGAACAGGGAGGTCTGCTGTGTCCATTTTTTGTTGCTCTCCAGATTTGGACTCGACTGCGCCATCCATGTTGGATATCGAAGGTTGTTCCGGTTGCTGTTTCTCCTCCGGCTTCTTCTGCACACCTCCCATCGAGAGTGTCGTGACTGCAAACCGCATCATCTCTCCCGTTAAGTCAAACAGACCCATAAGGTAATCCTCCTCTGTAATAAGAATCTCTGGAGGTAGCTGTGCGGCCACCTCGTCGTGCGAGATAAGTTGCTGCGTCTGCACATAGTGCTGGAAGGAGAGAGCCTCGATAAACTCTTGAATTCCTCCGCTGAGCTGTCTCTGGTATCTCCAGGCGTTAATGCCGGATACATCGGGGATGATGCTGCGGAAGAGGTCGAGGATCTGGTCGAAACGGGTCTTGTTCTCTTTCGCGATGGAGGGAGGGATGGGGGCATTAATTTTTCGGAGTCTGGAAGAGTCAGCCCTTGCTTCAAAGTCGTTTTTTGGTTGCAGATGGGGGTGAACGATATGCGTAAAGGAGCTTTAGCAAGTAGATAATGTGAATACGGCTCAACAGACCTCTGGAGAGAAAAGATTCTGCATTGAAATAAATTAGCCTTGCTTCAAAAGATGACCTAGTAACGAAGAGCATACATCTTCTTGCTCAATGCAGTAATATCCCGCGACACCTTTATGATCCTCTCGCGTCGATCATGATGCTCGTCCAGCTCGTTGCGGAAATTCTCGAAGATAGACTGCAGTGGGGTAGACGACTCTGCGACCGCAGTTTCCGCCTTGTTGGTGTGGGCCATGACGATCGTATTCGTCTCGCGGTGGATCAGATCGCCGTCCCTGGACCTTTTAGCACCAGCCATGGACGTGAGAAAGAAGTCGAGATGCTGCTCTAATGGTCGCGGATGGTATGTCGTCAGTCCCTTGTCGAGATCCCCCAAGCTTTCTTCGGCCCGTTCACCGCGGGGAGCTGCGGGGCCCTAGACCGCCTTGGACTTAGTGCCTATACCACGATCTATAGATAATAACTTCCTAGTTTCCAATTTTTGTGCTAGACAATTTTATCATTCAGTAGTCGGACTTGATGAGTTTGAAGTCCTCCAGTTGGTATAGTTAGATTTGACATAGCCGCCATGCTCGCGCTGTCTACTCTGATATGTTCGCCAGCTTCCTGAACCTAGCTACGACTGCCACCGAACATGTTATTAGTCGACGCGAAAGAAATTGAAAGGAATAGAAATTTCCCAGTTGGTTCACAAAATTAACGGCAAATAAACTTCAGGTTCCTGGAAAATTATGGTATATGAGTTCGTTGTTGATGTCCTGTGATTTAACCAGTTACATATATATTTTTTGGTCTAACCGGTGTGTTGGAACTTGAAACCGCAACTTTAAAGATAATAATTTCTTACCGTCCGACATTCAAGGGACGTAAAATTTCCTACTTACATTAATTAATAAATCACGTCTAGATGACTACCAGGAGGATTTTTCTTATCTGTGAACATATTCAAGACCACACTGTGCTACTAAAACCGCCCGTCATCGGAATGCTGAGATCTAACTATGATCTTTGAGCAATTGTCTATTAAACTTAATATATTGGCTATTCCCAACTACATCTCATTCATATGTCGGAATTTCCCTACCGCTAGGTGATCTCTACTGAAAATCGCCTCCGTGCTCGAAAAGGTACAGCGTAGTTCACCTACGCGCATTGTGGAGATAGAGTTTCGGAGAGCAACAACTTGCAGTGCCTTAAACAGCCGAATCTAGCAGTGAGTAGAAGATTTGGTGTCCAGGAAAAAAAAAAGAGTAATTATACATATTGATATTTCCTACAGAAAGGATCATAGACTGTTGGTTAGGAGCCATCCATTATCACAGAGCAATGTGCTTATCTACATGGTATGATTGTTCTATTACTATGTACTAAAGGATTAAAAAAAATATAGACATATTTCCTTATCGAACATCCATCTTTTCGTTATCTCATGTGGCAGGAAAGCTCCATAAGATACGAATAGATATCTTGTGATCGCTTTTGTTATAATGCCAACCGGGACATTAATAAAGCTCTTAGCAGGATTGTGAACACGCGCAAAGGGTATCTATCTCTCATGCCTTCTCAGCAGACACGTCAGCCGCCACAGAAGTGCTGACCGGCTCCTTGGGTTCTTTCCCAGTAGCCTCCTCATCAGAGGAACTGCGCAGCTCATCAGCTTGTAAAGTCTGTGCCTGCTCCTTGTCTCTCAGGGTCTCCTTCATGAACAGAAGGTCAACTCCCTCCAGAGAGTGGCCGCGAGTCTCAGGACAACAGAAGAAGACTGATACATCGTCAGCAAGTGCAAGAGAGATGAGCAGAAAGACGATACGATAACGACTTACCGAATGGAATAGCGATAAAATTAAAAACCAAGAACCAAATCCAGGCCTTGAAACCGACGCTCTTATCAGCGATAGCAATCGGTCCGGCGAAGACGGTCAAGAAAGCCATCAGCCATTGGCATGAAACGCTGAGTGCGAATCCAATGTGGCGGTAACGGAGGGGCATGATTTCGGACGCGTAGACATACTAAATAAAACATCTAATCAGCTTGAATGAAGCATTGTAGTTTGATTAAGACACTGCTACTTACCGTCACAGGTCCCCACGTAGGGCCAAAGACCGTAATCCAGCAAAACAGCATGGCCGCTGCTGCCGCACCTGTCTGCTTGCCAGGATGGGAGAGCAAACCAATGAACGCTGCCATGAAAATAGTCTGTCCGACAGCACCGGCAATCAACCACGTTCGGCGTCCGAGTTTTTCCATGTAGAATGCACCGAGGTAGTTGGTAATAGCAAGCACTGTGTTTGCGAAGGCAGCGAGCGCCGATGCTGTGATGGAGGGAAGGCCGATGTACACCTGTCTGCACATTAGTATCATTTCTTACAACAAGACAAAACCGAGCTGCAGTTTTGCAACATCATAACGTATCACAATACGTCAACGCTATACATCGTTGGTGGATTGTAATAGGCGATTACGTTCGCGTACCTCGAATATAGTGGTTGTGTAATAAAAGATCATATCGATACCCATCAAGTACGCCACGCCGATCAAGATCATGCCCGTCCGGATACGACGAGCGGCCTGCACGTCGGAGGTATCCCAAAAGAAATCCTTGACCCGTAGCCTAGCAGTGTCGGCATTTTCAAGGGCCAGCGACGCTAAGATGTCCCGCTTAGCCTTCGCGACGCGAGCCTCAGTGACAGGTGCGCCGTACAGATGCTCCAGGATCTGGTCACCCTGGGCATCATTACCGGTGGCATAGCAGTAACGAGGAGTCTCTGGGAGTGGCCACAGAACGGCCATACCGGCAAGAGACCAGAAGATCTGGAAAGCAACCGGGAAGCGCCAGACAGCCTGGGAGTGGGCAAAGGTCATGCCAAAGTCGCTGTTGCAGTGTTAGTTTATCATGGGAATAAGCTATGAACTAATTGAGAGGTGGAACTTACATCCAGTAGGCAATAGCAACACCAAGGGACGCGGCAGCAATCATTGCATTGACACCTCTTCCGCGGTGGCGAGTCTCAGTAGCCATCTCTGCGACATAAACGGGGATCATCGAAGTCATGATACCATTGCCAACGCCCTGGTTTCATTAGCAATTGAACTTTCTCTGCAATAAATTCTTGGCCTTTTGATCTTCCTTACAATGATGACTCTGCCCGCAACTACTCGTATGTTAGCATGTGCTGTATATGCTCGACCATGGCCTAGGATAACATACCCAATTGACCATAGCTGTACGATGAGGCCGAGATGATCGTTCCAATAATTTCGATGACATTGGAGATCAGAATCCACGTTCGTCGACCCAGGCGCAGACCGAAGGCGGAAATGATCATACATCCCAGCCATGATGCTAAAAGGAAGCTGGACGTGACCATAGACAGCTTGTAGGTATCCGTTGGGTTCTTTTCCACCGGAAAGCGTAAGCTTCTACGATAGCCATCATGTCATCGCCGAACAGAGTACTTACGCCAATGGTATTTTGAAACTCGGGCGTCAATAGGACACCACCCAAGACACCAGCATCCCAACCGAAGGTGATGAACGCCAAACTACCTGCCAGGATGGCATTGCGGTAGACCTTGCTTCCTGGTGTAGACCCCATGTTTTCTCTCAATGGCGAACACAATTGGAAAATAGGGAGAATATCAAAAAGCAAAGTGAGGGCCCGAGGGATACCGGTGGAGGCTCGGCACTCTCACAAAAGGGGAGGGGGGAGTTTGGAACTTGAAGAAATCCTTCAGACCACGAGGGAGACAAGATTTCTTTCTAAATGACAGTTTACACTAACGGTCTAATCCATGAACCACCCCTGGATGACAGGATCGGCATTGTCCTGGATTACCAAAAATTCGGCGTCAAGGATGTTGTTACGCTAGAATTGCTTCCAAGTATGGTCGCGCTTGCGTGGCGCTACTCTAAACCAGTATCTAGACATCTCCCGGGGAGTGGACTAGGTGCTATACAAAAGAAGAAACACTGTCCGATAGTCTTCTAACTCACCTGCCGAGTTTCAATTTTTCAATAACATTTTCCGCTTCGGATCTTCACCGAGTTCCAACAATTGAGGGATCATACGCGGGAGTGTCAAATAAACCTTGTTTTTCTTTTTTTCTCATGTTCCGCAAATCATGTCGCATTATGCGTTTAGAGGACGGAATTAGGGTTAATAGGATGAATAATTTAGGACATTAGGTTTATGATCAACTACCTGCCTTCCGCCGATCTTTTTCTGTCGACGGTATCCCATGTGCGTTCAGAAAACGCCATAGCCTCCCCCCAAGGGATGCCTGTTTTGATTCGTTTCCTCAGACTAATAATTCAAATAGTGAGGCTAGGAGCTGCCAATAATGCCTCCCTGAAAACACTTCTGCTCGGGCTATAATGCCTCACATTTTCTGTAGCACGTTCGTGTTCTCGTGTCGGTGGTAACCTTTAAGCTTTTTGAGGGTTAAACTAACGTTGATTTGAGACTGGACCGTTCTTCATCGCGGCCGGGTGGCGGTTATGGCGTTCAGCGGCACGTCTGCTTAAATCTACCTGCTCCAGCACTAGTATAACCCACTGAAGGCAGGCCGGAATCCACAATCCGGTCACCCGTCCGGGCAACCTACAGGATAACTCGGGTTGGCTAACTAATGCAAGCCCTAGCTTGAAGATGCCTGTGAGTGCTCACGAACTCTAAAGAGCCAACTATACGAGCATGGACAGAAAATCGCCAAGAAGCAGTCGACCCAATGAATCTGCATGCTGGGTTGATTATGTCCACAGCACGTTCTACGAACTTCGTCCGGGTACTAAAAAGCAATCACGCTCCATGCGCCTCGTGCGATGTTATCCCGGTGCCATGAAATGGGCCCACGTTCTTTCGGGCCCAGAACCCCAAGTGACCCCGACTGTCTGCCGCAGTTATCTCAAGAGAACCTGGCGTTATAGAGGATACGGAAAACAGAGGTGAAGTACTCCATAGGTGGCTCTAACCGAGCACTCTTGACTCTAATCCACTTTGTGCTGTACAGTAAATTGGATCTCTGTACTAATATGATTGTCGGGTCGACCAGCTATCGGTAGCTGCACGGTCCCCTCCAGTCTATGCACCTTGAGAACGTGCGTTGGCTGTGAGCAATGAGACCCGTTCTTGTTGTCCATGCTTATTATTCTCCACCTTCAGACGAAACTAACGCGAGGACAAGGATAAAGTGAATTACATAACCAAATAAAACTCGCCTAGAACGAAGGGGGGAATACCAGTACCTAAAAAATACTACAGGCCAAAGTAACCAAAGCTAATGGGAAATTACGAAACAGGGGCTCGTTTCTCAATGCGGACCCAAAGGTCCTTCCAGAATCCAACCCCGCCCTTGACAACAAACTCAGCTGGCTTTTCCTTATTCAAGACTTCCACCCGAAACTTGCGAAAAAACTAGTTTTAGATTCTTGTTAGCCTGTAACCGACCGCCCGGGTGGCTAGAGTGGAGAGGAAGCGTTACCTGCAGGGGGCCCTTGTACATCTCCATCAGAGCGATATCACGGCCAAGGCACACTCGCGCGCCGTATCCGAACGCCATATTGTACTTGTTAAATTCTTTAGCCTTCACGGGGTCGAGCCACCGTTCCGGGCGGAACGCCTCTGCATCTTCCCCGTAAATATTCTGATCGCGGTGAACGATCCACGGGTTGCAAGTCACTTCGGTACCAGGCGGCACGAATTTACCGGCAAGAGTTAGACCACGTTCGCCAACGGTGCGAGGGAAGATGTTTGGAGCGGACGGCCAGAGGCGCATCGCTTCCTTGACCACGGCAATGTAGTACGGGCAGTGAGCGATCACTTCCTCATACTGTGGAATCTCAGAAAGGTGCCCAGCCCTTGTGGCATTATCGATCTCCGCCATGAGCTTCTCATATACATCGGGATTGTTGAAGATGAGGGTCATCATTCCCTGGAAGGCAGTTCCTGTCGTGTCTGCACCGGCTAGGAGAACAAGTAGGATCTCAGCCTTGATGTAGTCCATGTCCAGTGGCTTTGCATCTTCCGTTCGGGCGTCGAGGAAACTGCATAATCTGGGTCAGCAGATTTCGTATTTTTGTTCTAATATGTGAAGAGAACCTACGTCTGTAGCAAATCAATTCTCGACATAGCCTTTCCGGATTCCATATCCTCGACGCGTCCCTTGAGAAGTCGGTCGCGAAAGCGCATCAAGGTACCAATACCAGATTCTTGTTCAGGGCTTGCAACCAAATACTTCTCTCCAACCCAGGTAGTCTTAATCCAGGTCGTGAACGGATGAAGGCGAGCCATCAGACCAAAGGCGGGAAGGCCATCGTGGAAACCTTTGATGAGGCCACCAACATCATCTGCCTTTGCCGTAAAACCGAATGGCGCACCAAAGCCAACCTCTGAGATAATATCATATGCCATGTAGACAGCCCACGGCGCAAAATCGAACTTTTCTCCAGTACTCGCGAATTTTTCGTCCATTTTGGAAATCCACTCCTCGATACGGAGATCGAACAATGGCTCCATTTTCTTGACATTGGTGAAGCTGTAAGGGCCAGCCGCGATCTTCCTATAGAATGCATGCTTTTTGTGCTCTCGCATGTTGAACAGTGATTCTGTCTTGCCGAAACTGCCCGTGATATAATGGGCCGTTTTGTCGGCATACCGGTCATAGATCTCAGGGAGCTTCGTAGCATCGCTCACGATGAGCAAGGTTGGAGTAATCCGGACGACAGGTCCTGAACATTGATCAGACCTCGTCAAGGCGGCGAAATGGTCACTATAGATCATATGGAAACTTACCATATTTCTTGTGGAGGTTATAGACCACAAGATACTCGTCTCCTCTCAGGTTGTAGTACGCAATCCATAGGCGTGTTACTGACGCCCAAAATGGACCCGGGAACTTAGCAAGTGGGTGAAAGAATCGATAATACACAATCTGCCAGAGGAATTTGAGAGTATAATAGCCCAGCACGAGCAGGACAATATTGCCCGGCGTGAGGAGTGAGAGCACGATGAAATCTCCGGTCGGCATGTTGAAGAAGCACTGCAGGAGGGATTTTACAGCATATGCTGCCCGGATAGAAAGGTGATAATTTTGTGATCTTTTGCGACCCCCAAGCTCACTGCCCACGTCAATTGCGACCACACAAGAGATCAATACTCCGATAACTACGAGGAACTAGTCAAGGGGCTCTGAATTACTACTGCGTTTATCACGAGTGATAATCATCCGAGCCGGTGCAGGAGAAAATATTAATAATCGCTTCCCCTCAAATGGTTTGGGGAATGGGGGGTAGCTAGGTGGACGTAGTATGGGGCATTGTCCAACAGACTAGCCGATGAACGTACAAAAAGAGTATCACTAGGAACGATGCTCCTGCACCGCTCAGGAGATCTGGGCACTGTCGAGTGTCGTAAGCGCCGAACTGAGTGTACCGGGCCCAACAGCACCTAGTAGGAATTGATCTCATTACAAGTCGACTTAGTTGTCACTCGTCCGAAGAATCGGAGAACTTCCGAAATGCTCCATCGAGAAAAACAGATAAGTCGAAGTTCTCCCCAGTTGGCTCATATTCGAAATCGGCGGTATTAGCCTCTGTGGGAAAGACTTAAGGATGATCTGCGCTTCCGGTGTCGCGGACTCTCGGCTGCAACGTAGTAGATAAAAAGTACGACAAGACGCCAGTGAAGACGCGGTCATGGTTCCATTTTTTCTGGTGGACGAGTCGGAGACTAGCGCCACAACGCCCCAGACGCCAGGGCCGCAATATCCCGAGAAGCTGAAGATCGCCTGAAGTTTTAAGAATCCTTTTGGCTCGTGTTCATTTTAGGTTGCTCCGAATGTCGCGACCAAATCTTAAGAAACTTTTGGCTAACGGTCAGCGGCCCAGCCCGATGGAACTTTATTCAGGGACCAGTTCATTCGCTTAAAGGCGCCGTCAAATTGATCAAGATCCATGGATCTCCACCTGCCGCAGTACGCCACGAAGCGATCTTTGCTCCTCTTTCCGATCGATGCCAGTCAATGAGCAGAGGATAATGGAAACAGGTGGGGAATATATCATATGTTAGTTCAATGACAGCGGACCGCGGAACCGGGGAGGATTGCCAACCGGACAAGGTTGTTCGAGCCGTGCGAGGCACCAGGGACAAATCTGCCTTGGAATTATTCATGCGAATTTGAGACTACGTCTGGACCCTGCCGTGTGCCAGTGTTCCAGCACCCTCCATCCCGGTACCTATTTGTGCTCTGCGGCGTACTCAATGGGTAAGATCGTCGTTCTCAAGGTCCAGTCGGAGGCACGCGAGTGCCCTATCTGATGGCTGGTCTATACCGGAAGCGAGCGTGTAGAGAAGATATCAGATGGGCTCAAACGGGCTTAAGGGGAAAAGACAAACGGTCAGAAACCTTAAACGTATACAGCCTTGTCAGGTGTTGCAGACTTGTCATATAGTCATGAACCAGGGGATCAAGGTTCTTATGATATGTTCGCGTTGCACATCATCAGGGGTGATGTGCTAGTTATATGTTGTTAAATCTCCTGCAATCAGTTAGGATTTCGATCGTTTGCAGCCGTTTCTTTTGTTTCTGATTTTCTAAAGGTCCTTCCTATCATTACGTTGCTGGTCGTTGCAGCGGACTGTGTCCCAGCAACATGGCGACGACTGCGGCCAGTACATCGAGCGGCCCCCCAGTGGGACATACGGTCAACACGGTGGCCATTGTCTTTGGTGTGGTAACTATTTGTGTCATGACTATCCGGTTGTACGGCCGTATAGCTCTTGTTCACGCAGTTGGAGTGGACGATAGTTCGTTGTACATCCTCCAGAAGAAGAGTCGGGACAGTCACACTGACATGAATCACAGTTCTGATGTTGATTGCAAGTGTAGGAGCACAGCAGTTCAATTATTTCAAACCTCACCTAACTGGGCATTAGATACTGTCATGGGGCTTCATAATTGCAACTATTTTAGGTAAGAATGCTTCCATCTTTGCCTTCAGGGGTATTGTGACTGACACAGATTAGCGGTCCATTATGGTCTAGGAAATCATATCGAGGTGGTTATGGAGATGGGAACAATCACGACTTACGCCAAGGTGAGAGAGAGATCCTCTTTTCACTATTCACATGGTGCTGTTTCTGATATATTGGTTGTAGGTTGTTTGGGTTTCCTCGATCTTCTATAATGCCACCTTGGGCTTCATTAAGACGTCAGTCCTATCTCTGTATTCTCGCCTGGGTGACTCGTCCCTCCGGGTGATGGCATTTGTTATGATTGGTGTCGTAGCTTGCCAGGCTACAGCCAATGTGCTGGTGTGTATCTTCCAGTGCAATCCGATTCCGGCCGCGTGGAACACCGCTATCACACACAAAAAGTGTGTCAACATCAATGCCTTCTACCTAGCTAATGCGGCTACCAACATCACAACCGATCTGATCACCTATTGCCTCCCATGGAATACTGTGCGCAAACTGCAGATGCCGCGGAAGCAAAAATTTGCCGTTGGAGTCATGTTGTGCCTTGGTCTCCTGGCGTGCGTCTCCTCGATCGTTCGTATCACCTATATTCCCAGAATGCTTTCCTCCGCCGACTCCACCTATGTGATTTCCAACGCCATGTACTGGTCGGTTATTGAGACAAACATTGGCATTTTGGCAGCATCTATACCATCCATGAAGGTGGTAGTTGTCGCCTTCCTTCCCAAGCTACTTCTGGACTCTTCGTACCGATATGGTAAGAAGGGTAGCAACAGTCATAGTGGCTTCCTACATCGTAGCACCAACAGCAAGGGCGGTTTCAACAAGCTCTCCGCGGTGCGGACCGATCCAAATTCCGAAATCAGACGGGAAGACCTCAAAGGTCACGAATTGACGACGAACATCACTGCTGTAGACAATTCTTCAGACAACATTGAGCTGTCCAACGGTTATGGCGGTCGGAATTCAAATCATGGGAGTCAGGAGCGCATCGTTGATCCCGCTTCTCAACAACACACTACAAACCCTTGGAACGGCGGTATCATACGGACAACCGAGCTAACCACTCAGGTGGAAAATATATCACCACCTGCAGGGAAATGATCTGATTCCATTTTGGTGTAATTGGAACTAGGTGGGAACTGGGCAGGACCCCCGAAAACGGGTCTTGATATTGAGATACTATCCTCTCTTTTGTGAGATATTATATGATACATAGTAAATTAAACTACCCCTTGATACCATGGAAAAGGTTATTCATATTTCAAGCAACAGTATGCTCTATAGGTACGAGAATGAATATAAAATTCAAACGCCGTATTGGCTCTGAAACTGAGATATGTTTTCAACTTGACCATCTAGGTATGTTATTATCTCGGACAGTTTGGATGTGTATCAATTCTAAATACTATCAAGTAAACATAGGATGAACTATAATAGAATTTATTGGAGGCAATGATATAACTGGGCTGCCAAATCTGCCACTAAAAAGGTCATTTTTTCTGCTTTGACATATTCACAAGCCAATAAGACCTTATCAAAATTCCACAATTATAGGAAGTTCATAAGGTTCTGTGTTAAGTTCTATAAGTGCTTCCTGTTCTTCTAGCTCAGATAGTTATTTCATGTGCACCCAGAAATATCTCTTTTGAGATATTAAATCGCCCCCACCGTTCTCTGCCGTCAAGTTTGAGTAGAAGCAAGACTCAGGAGGCTGCAGATTGCAGGCTTACCTAAAGAAGTAATTGTTCTCCATCTGTTCTAAGGTCGCTAGCGGGAACTTTCCAGACTTTTGTCGGAGTCTTTCCGAAAACGCCTTTATAGCTCCACAGTGCCTCTAAAGAACGCGACAGCACTGAAAATCTCTCCCCCTATTCTTCCCTTTAACATCCTTTGCTCTACAGAATAAACTTCGTTCTATATAGGTTTAACCGATAAGAAGTCAGAACTGCCACGATAACGTCTAGAAGTTCCGAAGAGTTAGAGTTCGGGGTGAGATGGATACACGGGAGGCGCAACGCCATGTCTGTGTATATGTCGATCAATATTGCAGAGCGATTTTAGAGTTTCTGTAACGATAATTAGTTTTACTTGGATACCGAACATGGATCATCAATGCGCTATGAGACTTACCTGACAGTGTGCGAAACCATCGTCCTTCCGATATGATACCCATGTTGGCCCGGTCATACGGCGTCAATAGCCACTTCATAGCTGATCATAATGCCTCATTTTCTTCATGAACTGATCCAATAAACTTCATTGCTCTGGACTAACATTGGGATCATCTATTAATCAATTTCATATATGTAACTATACGGAGAGAACATGGGCATTGCTATTTGCGCACCCGAACCATGGCGTTATGGTTTACCGCTGTGCCTTCCGAAGCGGGTCATAAAGTTTAGAGATAAATCAGAGTCATTATTGCTTTCATTAGCCGAGCACCAACGTCCTTTTCAATTGCTATTAGGGTGCCGGGTGCGGAACCGCAATAAAATTCGAGGTCCTTCTGACCTGCCGAACATACAGTAACTGCTGTCGTCCACCAGGATGATTTTGTAACGTAGATAACTTAGCAAATAATAGACCCTCAACAAAGTAGGAAATTACACAACAAAACTGAAACGATCTATCAGATTCAATACTCCTGTGATCAAGGCTCCCATCATCAAGTTGGACGTTGTGTTAATGAATTCGAAAAACCGATAGCCCCGAGCCAGGGCAATGCATTGTCGGTTGGGCAATTATATGTCTGCTGGTAGACAGTATTCATCGTAAAGTTGTCACTGAGAGGTACCCTAGCCATCGGAAGTCCCATCAGCCACGACTTCGATGATGATGTTTCATCTCAGCAAATATCGCTTGAAGCGAAGTCTCGCTTTGAATTATCCCAGGTCAGTGACCCATCTGAATTGGACTTATTGCACGTCTGGCCTGAACTGATAGAACTGACGGAACAGCACTTGGTATTCTCAGTCATTGGAATCTCATTTTTGGCACTTCCTACCATACATGGCAAAGATGCCCCCATCCCCGAATCCTTGCTACCTGAAGGTGTCGATACAGAACCCGGCTCAAGTAAAGAATCAATGGTTTCACGATCGGAGAACTATAGCTCCGGATGTGTTGGAGTATCATTCAATCAGAGAAGAATATTTGTCATTATGAAGTGTACTAACCTTTGTGAGGACTGTTTGAATACGCAGACGACTCGCATAATCTGCGCTTATACTCAGATCGTGCAAAAGCTTCTCATACACCCCTACTTTCTCGCTCAGAATTTCAAGTTGTCTATGAGTTGTTCAAGTTGTATGAGCACACTTGTTTGAAATATGATAATTGCACACACTCACCGTTTTTGCTTCTCTCTCTTGCCGCTTTCGTAACGACAGTCGAGCTGCAGATCACGACAATGTCCACAGGTTGGAGTGGCCTCGTCGCATTTGGCTTTGCGCAAGCGACAGTGCTGGCATGCTCTTGCAGCACGTCGGCGTAATGCTCTTTGAGGCTGTAAATATTCCGCCGATTTCCGCTGGAGCCTTGGTATTGCTACCTTTGGTGATGATGGCGGCATCACAGAGTGCAGACAGTTAAGATGTTTCCAAGAACGCAGAAAATTTTTAACAGATCAGCATTACGAGTTATATACCTATCGGTCTATGAGATCATGCAGACCTAGTCTCCACCAATTCATATCATTGCTGTTTAAGACACAGAGAACCCCTGCACCGGGCTTGAAAACCAGACCAATGGAGCTTTCACGCGTGAAGATCCTTTGTGGAGGTGAGCTTTCACTGACTATTGTCCTCCACGACGTCACATCCCTATTCCATATGTTGAATAAGGGCTTGGTCCAATACATAGATAGGACCCCGAGCCGAGGACTGTGTTCAATTATTTTGTCCAGGTGGAACTGTCCGCAAGGGTAACCAATTTATGATGATGGGGATGACAAAACATGCGGAGAGGCCCCACCACTATGCTGACTTACCAAGAAATATTGGGAGAATCTCTGCTTTATTGGCCAGATGCGTGTTTGCGGCTGATTAAGTGTGTGTATGTATATGCTATATTTGGAATATATATCTGATCTCGATATACCCTCCTAATACGTGTCTACAGAAAATGTGCTCTAAGCTACGATCCTTCGTATTATTCTTTTCCCCAGTGGACCATGATCATTCTTCACGATAATCAATACTTGTTATGGACCTAAGCGCATCTTGACATCGAACCTGCAATGGGAAAGCCGCAACACAGGAATTTGGGTCCCTCAATCAGGTCCCGATATACAGCTTATTTTTGTCGTACAATAGAGGCCAAGGACCAGAAAAACCGGTTTTGTTGCATACTTACGCGTTGTCTTGGGCACGAGCGCGATGTGCAGCCGTATCTATGCGACCTCTATGGCGTCGGATAATATTGAAAAAAATACGCGCTCCAATCATAGCATGTAGTCAGCAAGATCAGCCAATCATGTTGAGAGTACCGGATGCGCTTTTGTATTGACCGTTGAAGACGAGGAATGCCGATACCCCTTCTAGAATAGAGAATTTTGAAAGGTGTGCTCGCGGTTTGATTATCGTGATTGCTTCAGGAGAATGGGGATTCTGTCTTTCTTAGGTAGAATGCATAATTGAAAATACACCCGTACGGTTTATAAATAAGTAGTTTCCAAGTCCATAGTCAAGATCTTCAATATGTTTCCCTTTCATCTCCTGTGCTGATCGATAAGATATTAATAATGTTTTGCCATATCATACATTGAAAAACAAGAGACGCATATTTCTAGCCAGATTAAAGATTCTGTGAGGATTTCTTTAAATAATGGGCGGCCATCTTAGCTCCATATTCTTAGACCGCAACCCACATACTAACAAGATCACCAGGAGGCCATCAAATTCATCTCAATATATCAGGCACATTTACTGTTTTAAACAGTCCCAGAGTACCTTTTTCCGTGCAAAACGAGCTCAACCCGGGATATTTTACTTTCCAGAGGTGTGGCATAGATGCTGGATAGACGCAAGGAAGAAGTTTTTGTTATGCGAGTCGACAAAAAGAGGACGCATGCGCGCTTTTTGCATCACAGTCAAGGGTTCAATAGCCACAGATGTAATGAGAGCATTCCTGATGCTTGACCAGCCTCTTTATTCGCTAACGTGGAAGATTTAAATTCAACTCCACTTCTCCGCGTCCTGGACGAATGATGCCGTGCGGCTGCAGCTTGTTTTGTTTCCCGAAAGATAGAAGGATCAAAAGATATGGTAGGTTATAGGAGTATCAATTAAATATTGTATAGCATATGATTCAGCAGTTCCAGGATCCAGTTCATCCATGATAGAGTAAGGATGCTCCCAGAAGTTGACGATAAAGTTTTCCTATAGATGTAGAGAAATATTCCTGCCGCACTTGAGGTTTTCGACAACCTGTTGAGTCACATGTCTATGCTTTCTTTGTTTCTCTTTTCTGCGCAGATGACTGTACTGAAACGGGAACCCAGGCGACTATAAGCCCTGTCACATTGTCGAAGTAATCAGTCAATAGCGGAGAATTAAAAACAGCACTGGAATCTACTCTGAACATGCCAGTGCTCATGTTGGCCCTTATCGTTGCAGAAATACTAGTACGTGGTTCGCTTCGCACACAGCTAAGACATTACCATGCGAATGCAACAATAGCTTCGACGGTACTTGGCCGTAGAGGTTGATGATGCCCCATCAAATTTCGCAGCTCCCCTTGTCATTTCTCATCTAGAATATCTTGGTCTCAAAATTGTCATCTCTTACATGAGAATCCCGTGTCGTTGCAGTCGTTGATTCTGCGTGGTAAACTTCCATTTCTTTACATAGTTTATAACTTCACCCATCTTGACTGTGCTCATATCCCAACTTAATGAATTTTTATCATGAGTAGATAGTCGTAATTTCTTGTCAGACTCGTATCCCTTTATTGACATACCGGAAGTCACCCGAGATCTGAAAAACCATATGCGAATTAATCCTACAAATCCAAAGTTGGCAGTGATCAGATGGTTGACTTGTACTGTGGGAACGAAGTTCTTCCAGATTGATGTCAACTGGGCCGCAAAACTCTCTAAAGTATTCCATTACTTTTGCTACATCATATCACTCAGATTATGGCTCATTGTAAAATAGTCAATTGACCATGGGGCATCTTGAAATATATTTTCTGGTCCTAAACTATCGAACAATATATATAGTCTTGACACGACTTTGCGAATATATCGCAACGCAGTTTGCAAATCAGCAGGAACCGTGTATATGTGGCCTCTGAGAAAGAGTCTGCACAGATAAGATGTTTCCTTACTTCCATGACCATACAAATTAAAAATTGATGATATTTTTGCATGATCTATTCAGCTTGTGACATCAAAAAAGGAAGGTATGATCATTCCAGCCTGGATTAGACCTCTCCAACTATATGCTCAGGAAAATTGCAAGATCTAGACTCCAAAAGCCGTGACGATGATTTACAAATAGTGGAGCTACACTTCCCTTTCTGCAGTACTTTTGGTACCGTGTCGATAGCTTCATTGCCTCCCACTTGATAGTTTCAGTTGGTACCAAGGGAATATGTTCTCTCGAACAATTAAGTTGATGAAATTACTTTTTGTTGCATCGTCTGCTCAAATACCTGCAGTGCAACTTCTGGTTCTACTTCCTGTCAGTAAGAATTCCCCGGAGATGTCATGATTTCACTCACGATAGTATGGGACCTCATGACCAGCCTCATAGACCCTCAAATAGGAAAAGTTGTCCACGGTCTTAAACTCTCCTTTCTTCGCCCCATTCACGGTATAAGATTTTAATTCTGCATCTGCGAACTGGGATGCACCCGAGAAATTGACCGCTTCCGCCACGTCCTGAACTCCAATGTAGTTACAGATCCAGTCAGCGTCGCCAGCCCATACCAGAACCTGGATGCCAGACTGAACCACTGTGGAAAGTGTGTCGAGGAAGGAGCGGGAATCTATTTATGTTAACAGCCGGTATCAGATATAGAGTACCCGTGGTGCGAAAACTTACTATCCCCCGTCGTCGCAAATTTGTTGTAAGGACCATCTGGACATTCTTGATAAGTCGTTTTTGCGCCGATAGCTTTCACTACCGAAGACTCCTTTAGATAGCTGGAGTACGTCGAAGGTGGGTAAGGGTCGTTAGACGGTTCTCGGACATCATAGACGTCAAAATCCGCGCTCTCAATGATAGTCTCCTCGATTTCATTGCCACACGTATTTGCGGCATTTTCACAGTCCGAATTTGAACCAGACTGGGTGCACTGCTGGATCGCCGGCAAACAATCATTGTTGTAGGAGTCAAGGAGCGAGTCACGCTGGCTGGCACTGATCAATTGATTATAGGTGTTGTTGTAGGCATAGTCAATGTATGCCTTTTCTTGAATCGTACTATCAAACCAACCGTTGTTAATTCCAAGAGCGATTAAGTTGATATTTTCGCCATCAACTTTTCCTGCCTTAATTGCAGCATTCTGCTGTTGAATATAATACGCAAATTCCGGGCCGTAGTGACCACCGTAGGACTACGTCTATTAGTAGTCTCTTCTGTAACCAAGGAGTAATCCTCACCTCTGTGAAAATACCAAAATCTCTGCTCTCGTACTCAGGGAATTGGGCGTAGAAGGCTTGAATCAGTTTCCATACATAGGGCGCTGCTGTCTTCGTGCTGGTCACATCGTCTGTCCCGTAGGAAAATCCAACTCCGATTGGTTGATCAACATAGATGACGTTGGCGAAGTTGTTGAAGCTGTTATTATTCAGGGAGGGTGTATCCTCTCCGTTTACAAAGTGGCAAGGTCCATTCTCTTGGAACAACCCAATCATCGAGGAACAACCAGGGCCACCGTTAAACCAGGCTGCAAGGGGAGCAGAGCTGGGGTCATTCCGCGCTTCAAAGAACCTAACCATATCATTAGATGATACAACTGACTGAATTGGACCACATACCAGAACCACATGTTCATGTTCGTTCCTACCGACAGATACCCAGAATACTGGTTGACTCCTGGAGTAGTCTCGCAGATCCCCGAGTTCTTGACGAATTCTATCTTTGCGCCCGTCGCAGCATGCTCGAATACGTGGTAAGTCACTCCATCTCGCTCAACAATGGATCGTTTGTCTTTCTGCTGTTCTGTTGGGGCCGCGGTTACTGACCAAGCCAGCACGGCCGAAAACAACAAAGAGCGACTGAAAAGCCACATCTCGATGACAAGGGTCTATTTGCCTGTTGAACTGAAGTTGCTGTGTACTTGATCATGGTGGCCCCTGGCCATTTTATACGTCAAGATAGACACGGCATTGCCTGGATACCTAGGTGCTGTGTACCCAAGGGCGTTTGCCTGCTCCTGATAGCTCCGATTCTAGGTCCGACGGTGCTCCAGTCCATCTCCGCATACGCCAGAACATATTCTGGAAGGTCTCTGTTAGTCGCACTGAAGACCCATGATTTCTACAAATAGTCTTATCATTGAGACGGAACCTGCATTGATTTTGTGAATAGAGACCCGTACACGGTAAATGATCATCGGCTACCGTAACATCGCCGCGGGATATGGATCTAACACAGCAGGCGATAGCAACCAATCCGGTAACGAGATCGTGTATACCAAGGCATCCGGATGGGCCGAGCAACTCCCATTTCAGCTGCTGTTACAATCGCCAAGCCGACCGACCGTCTCAGGCCGAGGCTTGTTCGGCCAAGACAACAACTAACTTGCAACGATGTCCAACGGAGCTCCGCACGAAAACTCTTAATTGGAAATGAGATAACGGGTATAACTCGTTGTTTTTGTGACTCTTCTCCACCTGAATGGTCCTACGGTGGAGAAATATTTCAAAGGCAGCGGGCACGACCTCCGATTGATGTTATCTGCCTGACCAGAAGAACCCTTCAGAGAAAGTCTAAGTGATAACAGAGAAGCGCTGTTCCAGAGCATATCTTAACGGTATCAATTATAATAGTCTCTGGACTATCCAAGCCATTACTTTTCTCTTCTAACAATAGAGTATGACCCGAAATTATGCGTCGTGTGACCTTGTAACACGGCAAAAAAGTCTCTCAGATGAAACATTCTATTGTCTAGAAACTACAAGCAATAATCCTCAAGTAACCTAATAGAATTGATATCAAGCACTTCATCCGAGTATTTTACTGGGGCTTATGAGATAATTGTCAGAAAGACGCTTTTTGAGGCCCTACGTTTTGTATTGACGGCTAATAACCTCAGTCAAGATGCTTTCCAAGCGATTCTGGAGTCTACAGATTTCATAAAGGGTTGACAGTTATGCGAGTGGCGTGACGGTGCACGTACATCTAATCTCTCTCTGGATCTGTCCTGGAAGGATAAGGTGTCCATCACTTGACCATTAGGATTAACTTGAACTGAAGCCCTTCATCCCTGTTTTCTTTTGCATTTTGAATAGCTACGACTTGCCCCAGCTGCAAGCGACACAAAACGCAAAGAACGAAAAGAAGAAAAAAAAAAAGGTATCAAGTGTTAGGTATGACATAGTTTTAGAGAGTCCTACATGTGGCGTGTTCAGATGGTCCATCGAGATCTGTGCCAGTGGCCACGAGAATAAAGAAAAGGGTTTGGTCAAGAGTTTGGCATAGTAAGCCACCAATAATTATCCTGTCCTTGTTACAATGGAAGGAGTACTTTTTGCTTTTGTCATGTCTCCTCCCTTCTGAATCGTTAATATGAGTACTCTGATGCTGGGTTTATAATAAAGGTCTAAGATATGAATTTTTACTCACTGTATATTTCAGAGACAAGTATTTCTTGAAATCCCAAGGATACATAATGCAGGTAGGCAATAAGGAAAAATTGATTGAGTTCTAGATTTTTCCGATAGTAATGAGGACTACGTGTCATGTCTTGGGCAGAGACCAAAATGAAACAATTGGACTAGAACTAATAATGAGTATTATAGAGGATCTCTTTACACTTTTAACCTTTTTGTGGCTCATATTTCATTGACGATTATTGAGGCCTGGGCCACAAGATAATCTTCAAAATAAGCATGTGAGATATCAAGTCTCGTGACAAAGAACGTGAATCTATCTACTCCATGATGGTGATTCCCTTCATAAGTCGGCTTCACATAGTGGCAGTTAATGTCTATTGTGGATGAAAGGCAGCCACCCGGGAGGGGTATCGGTGCTGGCTGTACTGCACATAATCGAAGCCTTCGTTAACAAATTTAACCACGGCTGGTTATCAAGCTGGAGAGAGATTCAGATAGTATTCTAGTGCGTTAAGAGCTCCCTACTCTGTTGACTGAACTCTTGCGTCGAAGTACTCTCGTACGGATTCTCTTTCTACCGTGGAGTACGTGCAGCAAGCTCCTTAATTGACTGATAATCAATATGCAGTCATTCGTTAGCATTCTGGCCTTTGTGGTTGTTGTCTGGCTCATTCTCTCGACTTGCACTTCCCTGGTAAGCTACTTCCGGTCTCCATTGAGAGCTTTTCCAGGACCCGTGGCAGCGAGACACACGAACATTTGGCGATTCCTGAATGTTCTCCGTGGCAACTTTCACGATACCCAGATCAAGCTGCATCGCAAATATGGGGTTGCTGTCAGGATGGGTCCCAATATTATCAGCCTGTCTGATCAGAGTCTGGTCAGTACAATTTTCTCAACGAAATGTCTCTGGGAAAAGGTATATTATCACCGAAGTCTAATCCTTGTTCTCTGTTGGTTTAATTTATTTCCGAAATTGCACGGCTAACGAGATAAAACCGTAGAGTCCGATGTATAGTGTCAAAGAACCGATGGTGGACGGTAAAAGCGTACCTAATCTCTTCTCAACGAGAGATGAAAACTGGCATTCGTTCTACATGCGCCCTATTGCGCCGCTTTACTCAATGACAAAATTATTGGAACTTGAACATTGCATCGATGAGATGATCGCGTCCTTTACCAAGAAACTTACTGACAGATTCGCCAACACTCTGAATGTTTGTAACATGGACCAGTACTTGCTATACTGTTAGTGAAGCATCTCTCATCTGTTATCAGCTTACTAAATATGTATCTAGTTTCCTGGGATCTGATGAATAAAACCACTTTTGGAGAGGACCTCGGAATTATTGAAGCCGGAAAGGACGTGACGGGTTTTCTTCAGATCTCTACTCAGGACTTTGACTACTTTGGGCCAGTAGGTGACCAAAACATTTTTGTCGAAAAAAAATTATATTTACTCTCTATACAGGTATCTCAAATTCCGCGGCTGCACCGGCTTCTTGTCCAGAACCGCGTTCTGCGAATCGGTCCCCCAGCTATGGACTGGGCTGTCGTTCTCGGAGCCACGGCTCTTAGAAAGCGTCAGATCAGCGGGCCTCCTCAAAAACCAGACTTTCTGGATAAGCTGCTTGGAGTCAGAAGTAAATATTCGGATATCATCGACGACAATATGATGATGACTTACCTTCTTAACAATTTGATTGCCGGAAGTGATACCACGGCAAATCTCTTGTGTGCGACTGTATACTACGTTCTGAAGAACCCTAAGGTATATGAAAAGCTTCATATGGAATGTACCTCTCTTGATGTTCCAGTCAGTTGGAAGAAGGCCCAGCAGCTCCCATACCTTGATGCCGTAATGCGAGAAGCTATGCGGATCCATCCTGGCGTCGGTTTGATGTTGGAGCGCATCGTCCCAGAGGGTGGCCTGACTCTTCCTGACAACAGATTTATCCCTGAAGGTATGGTATAGAATATGTCTTTGAGTTATCAGCTCGGCGAAGAGTAAGTTGATGAAACATCGTGTCCTAGGTACCATCGTCGGCATGAACCCTTGGGTCGTCAACCGTGATGAGAGTATCTTTGGTCCAGAACCGGATCGGTTCATTCCTGAGAGATGGCTGAAGCAAAATGCCGAGACTGATTCCGAATTTCAGATACGCCGCGCAAAGATGAAGAGCTCCGATTTGTCATTCGGCGCTGGAAAGAGAGTGTGCCTCGGAAGATATCTTAGCCAGCTTGAGAGCTACAAGCTAATTGCGACCTTGTTCGCTACTTTCGATGTTTGTATCTCTTTTTTGGTCTACTATTTCCTTTTATTAATGCTGACTTGAATTGCCTACAGATGGGACTCGCCTTCCCCGAAGAAGAATGGAAAGTCACCAATGCCTGGTTCGTAAGGAACGGAAACATACGTGTTTCCCTCAAACGTCGACCACAAGAGGTTTGGTGATCTTCTTAAATGGCTTTCCAGGGAATTGTCATCTATTGGAAGTGTGCCAGACATTTAAGTTCCGCGCAGTATTATTGTGCTGAGCTGGGAGGCATAATCCCTGCAAACATTTTCAGATAGTAGTTACCAAACACTTGTGGCGGCCAGGACAATTCCTTTGGTAATATTTTCATTTACTGTGAGTTAAAATCTCAAGAAAAGCTATCCTGTCCAAAAGGCACATGTGATTAAATTAATATAGATATTAGCCTACACACATTATCATTGGTCTTAGAGTAGTCTTCGCATAGATACGTAGTAAGCCAGAATTTGATCAGAGCAGAAAGAGCCGTAGCCCCATAATAAAGACTCTCATGAAGGATATATAGAGTATACTGGTAAACCAATCTAAGTGGCAAACGAATATCATCGTATGTCACATGACACTATCTGATCATACATAGATCATCGTCCTTTCCAGAAATCTTCTATCCTTTGTGAAGAGAGCCATAGCAGGTTAGATCTAAAATAAGTCAAGCTAACCCGACGCACTAAGAAATACATCCGTGTAATCAACTCCGACTATCACATCATGTCTCTTAATTTTCCCTTGGGGCTTCCGCCAACCGCCACCTTTCTAGGAACGACATTCCTGGGACTCTCAACAATCCCTGTATTTAATCCGCAGCTGGCCTACTCTCTATTTGGTCTTCCTCTTTATTATCCCCCGGTTAGAAAACCGTCATCACCATCAGACGCTAGAGTTGAGTGTACTCCTTCAGCTTTTCTATACGTTACTGCAGCACGAGACGTCCTGGTCGGAGTTGCACATTTTATACTTGGATGGCAACATAACCAGGAGGGCTCAAGAGCATTGATATTCGCTACTTCCGTATGTGAATTCATAAACCCGTTCTTTGATCCTTATGGCCATACTGTAACAGTGACTCCCTAGGTGCTGACAGGTCTTTATGAATGCTCAGGTAGCAGCGGAGCTGGATGCATATATTGTTTGGGCATATGGAGGTCTCGACTATGGTGGCTGGCATGGTAGATGGGTCGTCCATGCTCTCTCAGGCGTACTTCATGGAGTTGTCGCATATTATGGGTGGGGATTATGATTATGTACATATGACTCCCGTATGGAAGTATATTGATGGTTCTGTAGCAATACATTCACAGACTCGAGAGAGAGATATAAAACCCCACAGGTCCTGGGACTCTGCGTTCATTTCCACTCCAGAAATATTAAATCAGATGCTGGTTCCCTTAGATTTAGAAACAACGGTATATAATAAGGCTGCTGCGAAAGCGTTCCGAACGTTCTGTGATTATCTTTCGCAATGATTTAATACTCTACGGTTGCGGAGTGCTCTTCCGCAGTTTCTCAAGCCACCCATTTCAGCGTGCATCATCTACCCACTGTAAAGCTAGGATCAAGGGGTATAATTACTAGCTGAAATTTAGTTACTGATCGCAATCCAAAACTGCAGCACAATGGCACTCCAGTCCAACTCATCGATGCAAATCACAGCTAGAGAAGGCACCTGACGTAGATCGTTTTTACCCTAGCTTATCTGACCGGCTGTTCTTCCGGTCCAATCAAGAGAGATGAAGTATATCCTTACGCTTAAGCCGTCCACGGCCCCAATCGGAGACCAACCTTTTTTTAACTCTCGAAGCATGATCCTAGTTAGATACTGTGTTATCATTGGAGCTAGTGAGCAACTATCTAGGATGGAGGCTGTTCTTCCCTCCGAGAAACTGGAAGATGTGTCTGCTCTACCAATCTTTAGCCCATGACAATCTCAAGTGGTCTGCGACAATCAAAGCTGATAGTGGTTCAGCGTGACGGAAATCGGTTGCAGATATTGATCCACTGGATCATTCCAATTAGATATGTCGCTGCACGAGCTTGATAGGTCACCGATACCTCCGTAATTACTCCGGTCTGGGACCAAAGTGCTCCTGGTGGCGAGGGCGATTCGCATGGTCAATGGATGTGACAAGTGATGCTGTCGCCTATACCCTGCGCGCAGAGCAAGATTACACGGTTCGCGACCTGTCATTCTGGCCTGTTGCATTGTCATCTCTTCACCCCAGCAGTTGGACGTCGTAGACTACGCGTACTTTTCACGACTACTCCTAATCAGCAATAGGGCGCCGGCAACCTGGATCGGTGAAAGAGCCGTCGCTCTCGATCGTTTCCTCCCCGAGCCACACCCGCAGTCTACTGTCAGTTAGAAATCTTCCAATCAATTAAAAAAAATCTTGCCTTGAACGGCAAAGAGGCAAAAATTGCAGAAAAATGTTGTGTGGGGAAGAGACACGCCACCGCGTGCTAAAAGCCTCTCAAAGTTTATCTGTGCTTGATTGGGAGGCTCAGCTTAGTTAACTTAACTCGTCCCAGCTCGGAGCGAAATCCATCCTGCTAGACATCCCGACGAAAAGGAACCCCCCGCCATACATTCAACAAACCTGCCAGCGCGCACTGATTTCTTCGACGTCCTTGATTTGTCAAGAGAGGGATCCCAACAAACCTGGATTCCTTCCTTTGTACCTTGCGCGCGATGTTCAAAATTGGTGGGCGCTAGAGATCGACTCACTGCCGGCAGCATGGGCGACTGGAAACGCCGACGACTGAGGCTCGATGGAGAGTATGCCTCGCCGGTACCCACGGGAAGAGGCTCTTCGATCGATTCAAATGCAACCACGCCCACAGCGACTCAACCCCAGTCCGACGAGGGAGCTCGTCGCTCCAGTGCGACCTCCGCGGACCGAACGGATCGTACGGGTGCCTCATCGATCCCCGAACGCGCAGACGACCCTTCCCCGAAGACGCCGCGATCGAACATGAACAGTGAAGAAACTTCTTCGCAGCCCAAACCTCCGGGTCGCAGACGAGTCGCGCGAGCTTGTGAACCGTGCCGGGAGCAAAAGGTCAAGTGCGGCGGACAACAACCGGTATGCGAACGCTGTCAGGGATACGGAGTCGCGTGCTACTATAGCGATGGGAAACGGGAACGAGTGGCCAAGTACGTTCTGCTGCGCATTATAGACAATGTTACGAATGGAGACTGATGATGGGTGACCAACAGAGAGCTGGAGCATCTCTCGAACCAGGTCCGCAGCTATGAAGCCTTATTGCGACAGCTTCAGTACCGGGTGGATACGCAAGATGCCCGACTCATTGAGAGGGCTCTACCTAAAGTGCGTTCTGCTCGCTGCATTCCTTTTCTATAATGTCTTTTAACATGCCAGCAGTTGAATCCCACTGATCGAGGAATGGTACCCACGGAAGCATCGACTTCTCCATCAGCCACGGAATCTGCGATGAATGACGCGGCCAGCAGAATGGGGATCAATACGAGGACTTTTCAGGTGGTTGATTATACGGACGAGGACTTTAATCGTAATAAGAAAGCCCAGGCGACGGGGTTCGTGGGGACATATTCGGACACATCGTGGATGCAGAAACTGAAGAGAGATATTCATGAAGAGTCTAACGCAGCAATTCCTGTATCCTCACAGTTCGCGAGGGGAGTCAACGATGAAAGCTACTCCGTGGCTTCTGTTAGCTATTTCTTGGATGACATTGAACTATCAGTCGCCGGAGATATTGACCCATATCAAATACCTCCGCAGGCAGTAGCCGACAAACTGCTAAACTCTTACTTCAGTGTTGTCCATCCCTCGTTTCCCATCGTGGGGAAAGTCACTTTTATGCACCAATATCGACTGTTCTACAGCAAGCCTTCGGTCAAACCGGGAAACAAGTGGCTGGCCATTCTAAATCTAATATTCGCACTAGCTGCGAAGTATTCAACACTGGTCGAAGAGACCTGGAGAGGGCCCGACAGCGATCATTTTGTGTACTTCACACGCGCATGCCAGCTGAGCATCACTAAAGCGCCACTCCTTGCGCATCCAGATCTCCAACAAGTGCAGGTGGAAGGGCTCATGTCCTTCTACTTCTTGACAATTGGGCAAGTTAACAGGTAAGCTATGATCTCAGTCTTGCTGCCGTCCTCCTTGGCCAGTGTACCTCTTCTAACGACTGTCCTACAAGATCATGGAGAATCTGTGGTGGTGCTCTCCGTTCAGCCGTGGCCATGGGGATCAATTTGCGGAGCGAAAGCAAAGTGATCTCGAGTACGTCTAAAGAAATCCGATACCGAGTCTGGTGGGCCCTATATACGCTTGAGCATCTACTATGTATTATGACAGGTCGTCCCATTAGCTATGCGGAGAAATCCTGCACAACCCCGCATCCTGTTCCGTTTGAGGAAGAAGACTTCCAGGATCCCTACGTGGCAGGGGTCCTGGCAAACCACCAATTGCGCAGACAATGTCTAGACGAAGTTCTCTCTGCTCCTCCCAAACCTTCTATTCCAATTTCGTCAGCCACGCCTGGGAACACATGGCGCGAAGCGGTTATCCATGGAGCATACCAGCAAGCCGCTACTAATATCCCAAGGATAACGCCTAATGTGTCACTATACTTTGTCTTTTTCGTCGAGTTGACTTTGATCATGCGAAAGGCCATTGACACTTTATATTCTCCTGGGGCTGCACAGAGGCCTTGGGTTGAAGTAGAATCATCTATATTGGGACTGAGTGAGCAGATCGACAGTTGGTTTAGGAAACTGCCAGATGTGTTTCGGTTCAGAGACAATCACAAGGATGATCGGTTCGCTAGACAACGAGCTAGCTTGGCGTTCCGATACTACAGTACTCGCCTAACCATCAGTCGTCCTTGCTTGCGTCGGCTCGACCGACAGCCTGGGAAGGACCGGGAACTCAATCGGCCGGTGGACAGTACGGCCACTTTGGGGATCGACTCGGCCTGTCAGATGTTGGCATTATTGCCCGATGAACCGGATGTCATATGGCTTAATCGTGTGTCCCCCTGGTGGTGTGTGCTGCATTACCTCATGCAGTCGACTGCCGTGTTGTTACTTGAGATTGCATACAGAGCTCAGCACAATCCGCACGGAGTCCTGCCAATTTTTGAGCACGCTAAGAAGGCAGTCCGTTGGCTTCATCGCATGTCGTCGGGCAGTGTTGATTCACAACGTGCGTGGAATCTTTGTGATGATATTATCCGTCGTTTAGCCGGAAAACTGGCTCTCGATGTCAGTGATTTACCTGTTACTCGTCGAACGGCGGAGACGTCTAAGAGCAAGCCTCCAGCAAATCCCACTGTCATCCCTACACCGTCTGTTGATGACGATCACATACGACATCAGGCCGCTCCTGATGCTTCAACGTCTCATGTGCCAAAAAATATTATGGTCCATCCATCGGTTCTTACGGAATACGACCAATACCTGACCTATGATATGGCCCTTGATGATCTTCTAGGGTCTCCCCTTCTCTCACCTGGCAATCCATGCGTCGGTCTCAGTGATATTGATGCTGATTACTAATTATATATATATTTTTTTTCATGGTCTGGTGTTTAGGCTTCAAGATATTGAGCGATAGGTATATGCGGCGTTTTCAGCAGAGGACGGTATTCATGTAAATATTCCATTCATTTTCACATGTGCAATGAGTGTGTTCAGGGCATGGGAACTTTTCTAAGGCTGGCATTTCCGAGATTAAGTTGTCGGAACGTGGACGATTGTATTAGATTCTAGCTCAACATTGCTTTAGTTGTATATATGTATGATGCTATTCCTGTATTAGCGAATGACAACGAGATACCCCGTCTCATAAACGTGGTGCTAGAAATGGGAGGAAGAGGTTGCAGCGCGCTCCAATCTGATGATCGATACTTTATAGGCTATTAATTGAATTAATTCAGCTGGGCAAGTACAAGGTTTACGGAGGCTTGCTCTTTTTCATGCCTAGAATTAGATAGTCTCCAGAAAAAGAATTCTGCTCTTAACTCAAATGATACTGCATTTCAATATGTGGATGCAGCTACCTAACACCATAATACATGCACATCACTAAATGTGATTTCAGACATTTAGCTCACAGTGATCTTCTTCGTAGTCACCGCAGCTGCCTTCGGAACCTCAATCGATAAAACCCCATTCTTCAAGCTTGCTTTGACGTGCTCCTGGTCAACACGCGTAGGGAATGTAAAAGTCCGATTGAACTCTCCAATCGATCGCTCGCTCACCCAGTATCGGTGATCCGCGTCCTCTTCGCCCGCCTTGGGTGAGGTATATTCGCGCTCAGTCTTTCCCTTGAGGACCAACGTATGAGGGTCAGTGAATTCGATATCGACGTCCTTCTGTGCGATGCCGGGCAGTTCGCCGTCGAGGTGGTATCCCTCCTTGGTCTCACGGACATCGAATTTCGGGGCAAAAGATCTCAGTCCCGTGGCCGTGTTACGGGACGTCAAGTGGTCATTGTAGTCATCGAGGAGGCGGAAAAGAGGGCTAAATTCTCCCTCGGGCCAGCGTGGGATGAGAGACATGGTTCTAACAGGGATGTTTCGTGGAGTATGAACTTGAGTTGTGCTGGTCCGGCCTGGGATCAGTGACTGTGAAGCTGCTGCTATTTGAGGACGAATAAGAGCCCTTGTGGAAGGCAGTACTCTGGAGATAGAGCGAGCAGACATGATAGATTGTTGTTAGAACGATTCTTATTTAATACTTGGGACTTGGTGATTCATTTACGTCTCATGATCTTTGCAAGTACATATACCCTAGGATGGGGATTTCTAGAACACACTGCAAGGGTGAAATGACGTGATATAATAAAGGTCATGATATAGGTAGCCAAGAGTATGAAAAGACAGTTGTGGAATTATTTGTATTCTCGGAACCCATTGGAAGGAACTTGGATGCTATTTTCGGGTAGCTGCTGATCTTCCGTTGGATCCGAATTAACGATCATTGGATGCGAATCTAGTGGAAAGATATAGCAATGTCTAGACCTCGAAGCGGGGATGACCCCACTCAACTCTGGATTCCGCATTTCTTTATTGATTTGATAAAACACGTCTCTATTAACTAGGACACTATTACGTACGTTCGCAAAGTATTCACCCAGGGCGTTGAAGGTTTTATTTATTGGCACAGTTGAGATCAGAATATAGAGCACAGTAGAATATGTCATCTCAGAGTATCGAGGAATAAGAAATAAACTCCATGTTTCTCCATAATTCTCTCTTTCCGGTTAAATTTATTCAGATGACGTATTTAGCAGTGCAGGGAAGTATGATTCCCCGCTCAAAATCGTACGACAACGAATACACTATCATATGACTATATTACGAGCAATATCCAACGATCCAGGAGAATGAATAACAGATCTTGCTCAGTTTCACCGTCAATTGCATCATATAGGGATATGAGATGTCCATCATGGTATATGGGAATAAGCGAGTTTAGCCGCAGCGATCCGCGCGTAATCACAATATGCCAAATGCGAACCTATTCTCCGAGAAATTTCCATGCCAATGGCGTATCACCATTTTTCAACCCTGTTACAGTCACAGTCTGATCATCGCCAGGAACAATGTCTAATGCATTATTGCTTAGACCCATACCATCCCTCTCCTCGAAGACAAGACATTTAACAGGTTTCTTCGCTGAGATGATCAATATCTGTTCATCGTCAGTTTGTGTGATTTGATGGACTTGCAGTCCACGATCTGTTAGGTCCAAGTATTTGTAAGGTTGTGGCCAGTCAATGTCGCGGGAGACAATACGATCTCCTATCCGTAGCCGTGCAGCGAGCACATGGGGCTCCGAATATGCGGTATAGTCGATCACGTTATCCAATATGACATCCGTTGTTCCATTAGGAGCTATACGAACGTCATGGTGGATGATGGGTTTGCGGATTTCAAGCCCCCTAGCAATCGAAATAAATCTCAATTCAACTGTCGCTATAATCTCTGTTTGGAGACTACTGGCAACCCAAAGATCGTATTTAGTTGTCTTGGGTGGTCTTGCATGACTAATACTCCAGTCATGATGTTCTCGTTGAACTGAAACTGAAACTTTATTCAGAGCTCTTGCTATTGTGTAGTATGCTGGCTTGGGACGTAGAAAGTAATCGACGATGGCCCATGAAATTGTGGGCCAGCAGTCGTTCAATTGCCAAACCAAGGCACCACCGCAGAGGCGATCGTCTCCCCATTGTCGCCGCCAGCTGCGGTAGGCATATAGCATCGCTTCTGCTTGGATGGCCTGAGTCAGGTGAATGTACGTCTAGCACAATATCAGTTTAGAGCTTCCGTTCGAGTAAGATAAGAGATACCTCCAAATCTGTAGCTGTTCGCATATTCTCTTCGAGATAAGTTGCAATCCTCCGTTCATGACCAGCAGCTTTATTGTGAAAATCTATTATTTGGGACTGAGGGAACTTCTCCTCTTCGTTTTCCACAAAATAATTGATGGTTCTGAGATGCGGGAAGGCCTCCATACCAAACTCGCTGTTGAATCGTCCCCCCAACTGGTCGAAGACTTGATATTTCTCCTGAGTACCATGCCACACTGCGTAATTGTCAACAACAATAGAGAGTCTCAAGAGGATCGAAGGCTCAATTTACCATTCCATTGGTGAAGATCGCCAACGGTTGGGTCAGACGTAGATTTTCCATCACCCCATGGGCTTCCAGGATGGTAGAACACTGATGGGCACTCTTCCCTTATAACGGAAGGGAGAAGCTCTTCATAGATATACCGTGCAGGGAAGTCACTTTCCAGCCAATGGTTCCTGTCCTTATCTTCGTAGTGATAAGTAAGACCCATCTGCTCCTGAACTTGGTAATCTTCATTGTTTCCGGCATAGAGAACAATCGCCGGATGGTGTCGCAGGCGTCGCACATTGTAAGTTGCTTCTTTGCGAATAGATTCCAGCATAGCCGGCCAGGTAGGGTAGTTACCGCAGCCAAACATAAAATCCTGCCATACCATCACGCCAAGTTCGTCGCATGCGTCATAGAACGAATCATCTTCGTAGATTCCTCCTCCCCATACTCTGTTCATCAATCAGTTGCATGCTCTACATCAGATATAACAATTAGACAACTAAACGGTACCTTATCATTACCTGACGTCCGGTGGCCATCAGTTCGATCCATTGCCGATATTTTTCCTTGGTAATTCTGGGTAGAAAGCTATCCGCCGGGATCCAGCACGAGCCACCACAGAAGACCTCAACACCGTTTATCCTGAAGAAAAAGGATTTTCCATGTTTGTCAGGCTGCTGGATAACTTCTGCTCTCCTGATCCCAATCCTTCTTGAGATCTGGTGGTATTCCTCGTCATTCTTCGTGATGGAAACGGAGATCTCATAGAGTGCCTGATCGCCGTAACCATTAGGCCACCAAAGTTGCGGATGTGTTATTTCAATATAAACATCGGCCTTTCCATCAGCATCAATCGATGCTACTTTCCTCTTAATATCCTGCCCTCTCAAGGATAATGTAAATATAGCTTGGTATGATCCTGGATCATCGCCCGTTACCAGAGCAGACGCCTTCACAGTCGCCACTTGATGATCCTCTGATAGGTGCGCGTCTGTCCACAGATCGTCTATTCTGGCAGAGTAGGTTTCCAATCGCACTTCCTTCCAGATACCTGCAGTCATAAGCAAGGGGCCCCAATCCCAGCCCCAGTGGTACTGGGCTTTTCTAACGCCAAGTCTAGCCATTTCACCGTTATACCCAACCCATTTGTGGTCTGGATAATTTTCTTGGATCCTCCTAGCCCGTAGAAGTGCAGAGTCGAATTCAACTTCGAGTACATGTTCTCCTTGCGCTTTGAGGAGCTTAGTCACATCCAAGCGGTGAGAAAGAAACATATTATCGGTTTTAAGGAGTAGATTTCCATCAAGTTTGACTGTGGCGAAGGTGTCCAACCCCTCGAATACTAAGTCCACAGCTGCACCAGAGTGAATCGGTGGCCTTTGAAACGAGGTCCGGTAAACCCAGGACTTCTCGCCCACCCAGTCAGTCTTCAGCTCATTGAAGCCTATGAATGGATCGGGAATTCTAGCACCACGGCGAAAAGATTCTCCTCTCAGCTTTATGCATCATCATCATCTTAGCTTGTGGGATCATACATACTTCCCGTTTGCTAGGAGGTCCTGATGCACGACAGAAGGAATCGATGGAACAGGCATCCATGACTGCTCGACGTCGTCTGCTTGCCTGAATGACCATCCTTTCGAGAGAGTCTGTTGCAAGAACTTGACCATCACGGAAGATCTCGATGCAGATGCCCAATTAGTTGAAGGTGAGAGGGTTAATGAAGATGTTTAGGTATTTTGTCCGAGCATCGGGTACTTGATCCGATCGAGGGAGATAAACTGAAGTGGGGTGTGTCAGTCCCGTCCCGAACCACGTTAGCTATGATGGACCAAAACATCAACTTAGTCTATCCCTATGATTGAAGTCGGTCTCCGGATAGCGTTAATATTCACATTATAAAGATCAAGTAACCTCATAGTTATGCTAGAATAATGCAGATCACAATGCTCTTAACTGCTGAACTGGACAAGCTTCTCACTCTTGCGCATCCCTTACATTGCAATGGTCGCCCAACCGTCTCCAGTCACGGACAAACCCCATTTTCATTGTATCACATTTTTGTTCTTGGTTGCTTGGGGCTTGAAAGAAATGGCCTCGGGGCATGTCCGCCCGAGAGGACTACACAGAGTTCAAGCCTCATTTTCCCCGCATCCCCGGATTTGGGAAACCCCGTATTCTGGGGAAGAGGCGTTTAAGATTGATTAAATACAACCTTTCCAGATATAGAATGCCATGTGCCATAGGCTCGGAGAATCTCCGTGGTCACGATTGCCTCTGCGACATCAATGATTCCATGTTTAAATACGACGGATAGGTTCAATCGTCTTTCTTGTTCTTTTAAGACCCCGGTAATCCTCACATTGTGTCTTTGTGTAACAATCTAATCACCATGGCTCAATGGTACACGTTTGGAATCGCCCTGTTTGCTGCTATCGGCACATTTCTTTTTGTATGAAGAACATCCCATCTTATCAACATTGACATCTCTGACATAGATGGATGACGATATAGGGTTTCGATACCGGTATCGCGACCACAAGTGAGTGTTGAACATAATCAAGTTTGCGAGTATATATACTGATGTAATGCCATCAGCAATTGCGCATAAGAGCTGGATTGATTATATGAACCATCCATCCAATGGCCTCACTGGAGCGGTGAGTGCACCTGAAGTCCCCCTCGTGAAATAGTTGACCGACATTCCCAGGTCGTTGCCGTATATATTGCAGGGGAGGCTGTTGGTGCCCTGACCCAAACCGTACTTGGAGACAGGCTGGGTCGCGTTCGTTTCATGCAGATCATGTGTATTATGGTCACGATCGGAACAGTAATCCAGACTGCTTCGGTCAACATAGGGATGTTCCTCGCTGGTCGTGTCATAGCGGGCTATGCGGTAGGGTGAGTAAAGTTCCTGACTCTGTATATTAATCAGCATAGAACAATAACTCAGAGCTATGCCAGAGGATTGGTCGGCACGGTACCGATCTACCTCAGTGAGATATCCGCACCCTCTCAGAGGGGTCTAATTGGTGGCATTTCCGGTTGTGGTATATCTTTCGGGACCATGGTATCTAACTGGGTTGGCTTTTCCTGTGGTTACGCCTCATACGGACCTACTCAGTGGCGACTGCCTTTAGGAATCCAGATACCCTGGGGAATCATTATGTTCATTGGCTTGGCAACTTTCATGCCGCATTCCCCTCGCCAACTCGTTCGAAGTGGCAAGGTTGAGCAGGCACGGCTTGAGTTCATCAGGATTCGTCGAGACCTACACTCACATGAAGTGCATCGCGAATTTGCCTTGATGAGAGCCCAGATCGAATATGAAATGCAGCGTGAGATTACATCGTACAAAGAGATCTTTAACCTCTTTAGGCATCGAGCTCTAGCGTAAGTTATTGTTATGGCTATTACATGAATATCATGGCTTATGCTTAACTTACCACAGATCAATCGCTGTTCAAACAATGACTAGTCTGACTGGAGTTAACGTGATTCAAGTGTGTCCTTCCTAGAATAAAGATTATTCGAGTTAACATAGCCTTGCTGATCTGTCACTATTCTAGTACTATCAAAGTAAGAATATCAAAATTTGAGTGCAAGTGCTTCATCTTTTCTAACCATCTGAATAGCAATCCTCTACAAGTCACTCGGCATCAGTCCGCAAATGATTCTCGCCCTCGCAGCTGTCTATGGAACAATTGCATTTGTATCCAACGCCCTGACAACAAAATACCTCACTGACCAATGGGGTCGTCGGAAGTAGGTGTACTTGGAGCATGCAGTGTATGAAAGTTCACTACTAACTCGATCCAGGATGATCCTTGCTGGTCTGTCAGGAATCATCATTGTTGAGATCTACGCTGCCGTCATGCAACGAGAATTCCAAAACACCAACAACCGCGTGGGGAAAGGTTTCGCTGTTCTGGGGATCTATCTCTTTGTCGTCGCCTATTGTAAGCATTCCATTCAAACGGGTGGTTCGCCCGGATTCAAGACTCCCTTATTAATGCATACAACTACGTAGATGGTATGCTCAACAGCACGACTTGGCTTTATGGCGCGGAAATCTTGCCTATTGCGCTCAGGAGTAAGATTATGGGGTTGGCTGCAGCTTCACATTTTATTGTCAATGTTGCCAGTATGTCCTCCGCTCGGTACTAACCATATCACTACAAAATGCTAAGCTAATATTCTCCACTTCCAGTCACCGAGGCGGGTCCCAGCGCCTTTGCTAATATCCACGAAAATTACTATTATGTCTTCGTCGCATGCTCCTTCTTCTTCCTCATTGTCGCATATTTCTATTTCCCGTATGTGCTTTCTCTACCACTTTCTAGGGGGGTGTTGTGAAGCTAATAGGGTTTATTAGGGAAACTAAGCAAAAGACCCTCGAGGAAATTGCTGCTGCGTTTGGGGACAGAGTTATGTTAGTCACGGATACCGATATTGCGGCAGAGGAGGCCGTTATGGAGGATAAGGTTACAACCGGGCACGTGGAAACAGCAGAACCTATGGTTAAGAACGTTTAGAATATTCAGAACTTTCGGGAATCAGTACCGGTTTGCCGGGTCACAGCTCGAATTGCAGAATGTGGCTCATATCTTGCACACTTTACATTAGCTATGTGGCTGACTTCCGTAAATACCTGCATAAAGTTCTTTAAATTCCAATTAGGTCACGAGCTCCCTATAAGGCATATTCAGATCAGTAGAATACTTGCAATCAGTATACTTAATAGAGATAACCTCTACCCAGCTTGACTGCGTGTATTTTAATGTTCTAGTCTCGTTCGAGCCTTATTCTACCTTAGATGTGCTGTCGTAACTACGGATTGGCAAGAGAATGGTTCTGATGAGAGCTTTCTCCAAAAAATATCATATTCGCGGAAGTATGTATTTCCTGAATATCCTATCCAGCAACTAAGCAAGTAATATAGAAGTGAATTGACATGAAGCGTTCCATCATATGTACTCGCCCCTTCTCTGCGCTGCATTATTTCCATTTCGCAGATCGGTCCTAAATGATATATATATATACTGTCACTCCCAATGTTGGCAATTGAGTCTTTCCATGATGTGCCAACGGGTTGACGTAAATTGTTTACTCGTAGGTGATCTTGACCTCGGAGGAGCTCGGGATGGTGACATCGGTGAGGACCTTGTTGTTCTGGCGAATTTCAATGATGGTAGCTCCATCAGTGCCAAGAGACTCGCTGGAGGTCTTAGCAACCGCATTGCTGAAGGTCACAGAACCGAAATCCGTGAAGGAGACCAGGCTACCATTCTCCTCGAAATCCTCGACAATCCACTCAGCGTTCTGTCCACCCAGTGTAGACGAAGAATCCGGAGCAGACAGGGTCTTTGACACCTGTTTACCAGTTGTCTGGTTCTCAATCACCACAGTTCCGCTGCTGCTGGAGCTAGACTTGACCGAGAGACTGATCACATCTCCCGAAGAAATGTCCAATCCGGAGAAATCGTACGCGTAGTCGGGATACCACTCGTACCACGCATCGTAAGAAACGGAGCCGTCAGAGTTGACGGTGAAGTCAATACCAGTTTGCAGAATGGCATTGGTATAGGTATCTCCGTCAATGCCAACCCAGGCAGATGCGGAAGAAGAACCGCTGGAGCCACTAGGCGAAGAGGGAGTCGGGACCGTAAACACGCCGGAAACCTGGTTGAAGGTCTGTCCAGACGGGGGAGACTCAAGGACAGCACCGGCCCAGTTGCTGCTGTACTGAACGTAGCTGTTGTTCGAGTCCTTCGCTCCGTTGATTTCAGGTGCGGTCAGAGGAACCAGAGGATGAGACTGGTGCGAACGCGCTGCTCTGGCCTCCAGACGGCGAGCCAGACCTCCTCCGCGTGGTGCAGCAAGAACGCTTGCGGCGAACAGAGCGTTTGCCAGAAATACAGCTGAGAACTTCATGTTGAGAGAAAGGTATGAAGATAGAACAGTGTCTGAGGAAAGTCAGAAAGATTGTAGTTTAAATGGTAGCTCAAGTGGTGCTGATCTTGGAATGCTGTCGGTTGAATTTCAGCTACGCCTGGTATCTTCATGGAATTTATATCCCGTCTTCCATGCCTCCGAGGAATGTATCCCGCGCATGCTCCCGGACCAACCTCCAAGGATGAACACTAATTGATCCATTTCTAACCCTACCTACACAGGGTTTATCGCACGGAGTGGTATCTCGAAGTTGCAGGGTCTAACTCTTGCGCTACCATGCAACAGGTCACACAACTTCGACCCGGTTCACGACCAGGTGAACTTTAGGGAGTTCACATTGCCAAGTTCCTAGCAGGAGCGAGTGCCTGGACACATGCCACCCCCCTCAACTAGAAAGAAAACCCGGCGATCACTAGAGGTCACAAAATCAAGAGCCCGGAGCAAGATAAAGCTTTGGTTGCGTACATTGGCGCTAACAGACACCGTTGGAGGGAGAGCGATCCTCCCAAACGCTTTGGAGATCAAGCTATGGTCGAACGAAAAGCTTCGACAGTTAGGTTGGAAGCCTCGGCCTCCAGCCGATGTGGTATTTGGCTAAGGTTGAAGCTCTAGCGCCAGGGACCGATTCGCTAATGATCGACATCCCGCCCGCGGTGTGGCTTGAATCCGCCGGATATCCATCGTGCTCTGAAGGTCATCCTAATGAGCGGATTTGCTAGACAGTGACTGTGCTTAGAGAAGACACCAAGGCATGTGGAGATTTGTCTTGGCTCAGTTCTTGTACGCCGTAGCTATGATTTGCTGATGGTCTTTATTAAACTATTAGGAACCATTTTAGGTGCGGCAATCAAAGCGCTATAGGGTGGGATCGCGCGGGTCATTTCTCGACTCGATCAGTCGAAATATCGAGAAAACTGGCGGAAGCGATTGCAATCTTACTGACGGGAATGTCGTCTTCTATGAGGCCATCCAAACCCAGCAAGTATCACAAGGATATTATCGCAACTGTTGATGCATGATGCCATCTCTAGTCTGTGTTGCGCTGTTGCCGGTCATAGTACTCAGTGTTATTTCTTACCGGCCTCGAGCGATCGTCGCGCCATAAGCCTTTCCCCACTAACTACAGGGGTTATTGTTGTTCAGACACTTTTAACATCTGCTACCTTAAAATATTAAGGCGTAGTCTGAACCACTCTTTAATCAGGACGATCGAAGGACCACCCCACTAGCAGACAGCGCATTTGACCTGAAAAGGATAATAACGTGCCGAAGCCCTCCGGAGTCAACCTTGGATGCAGAGCTAGAGGAAGGCCTGCTATTCTTGCGCCTTCCACTTAATAATAGCATCTTCGCAAGATATCGAGTACTGCAGATTGTGCAATACCCCGTTTTGATGAGTCGATGCAATAATCAGACACCCATGTTATAGATCGGTCCCTCAGTTGGTTGAGAGAACATGAGTATTTGTCCATTCAGCGTGCTCGCTCATCTGCTCAACCAATGTCCTATTCCTCTTCTCTGCGAATGAGCAGTGGACCATCTCTATGGCTCTCTCAAGTTATCTAGATTAAGATAAGAGTTGGTAGTTGCGCGGTTTCTGGTCGTAAACGCTAGCACGATTTCTCTAGATCAGCCATAGTTTTGTGCTTAGCCGCCAACTCCGAAGCGGTGAGGCTGATTCAGCGGATAATCAAAGCTCCTTTCCAGTTTGCACTCTTTTGAGAAGGTTTTAGTGCTCGATTTATTGTGCCGGTGTACTAAGAAGCGAGATGAACAGGTGTTGTCTTCTCCCTCCTTGATTATGACTAACATTTTCGCTGTAGATGAAGGTGGTCAATGGGAGTGCCAGTCATCGCGTAGCTCTAAAAGGGGCAAGAAGATGGCATATTCAATACTCCAAATATGGCGTAATGGATGGAAAAACTTTGCTAAGTTGCCAGTGAAGTGACTGTAGACCACCCATTCATCCCGGGTGATGCCGAATTTCATAGATGCGCTTACGGCATTTCCTTCTCATCGATGTCCAATAAGACTTATTCGACATGCATGAGGGATTAGCTGTTAATAGCTTGAAGTTTCTGCCAAGCCGACAATGTCTTACGTATAATGTGTACTGTGAATGTCACCTTCTCTTAATGGTTCGACTAGCCGAAACTCCCTGGAAGAAAAGCAGTTGCAAAATGACGAGGAATTAGTGCTAAATGACATGAGCTGATGATTGATTTTCGAAAATTGGGTCATTTCGGAAACCAGCACATATCAATCGTCCATGTTCTGTATCCAAAATTTCCGGGAATTTTCGAATGTATGTCGGGATGTTTCTAGAAAAGTGGCTCCAAGATGCAGTCTGCAAGTCTTCCGTTCGAATAAGCATTGCCCAGCCCACGCGATTCGTCGACTTGGCAAGCCTATGCCAACTTTCCTTTCCCTCAGCTGCAGGTATGTAGGAACGGTGGTGATCCGACGGAGACCGATTCTTAATCATTGGTCCACATCAAATCAACCTAGAACACTCAACTTTGTATGCAGACATTCCGTCTCAGTACGGTGCTGTATTACTTCATAGCTCATAACCACCCCGCTCCCCATGTGGAATAATACTTGGTTGTCATAGTGGCGCTTCCAGGATTTCAATCCCTGATAATGGGTCTAGGTGTTGTCTCATTTTCAAGTTTAAAGCGCTGCGTATCCTCCTTCCCATAAAAGACAAGGGTGGAGCAAAACAATGTAACCCTGTATTCATATCGAAAACTCAAAGCAGCAGCTTCTCTCATAGTGGAAAACAGTCCGAAATGAAATTAAATAAGCTCACACAGAGACTTCCTGTCATCATCACATAATTAAATGCCATCACATCGGAATCCGCTCCATCTCCTCCAGCGTCCAGTATTTGCGCATATTCTCTGCACGCAACGCATACACTTCATCATCTAGGTGTTTCCATAGCACCTCTTTAAATGAATCCATCAGCTGCTTTACCTCATCTAGCCGAAGCTCCGTCTTCCTCGAGCAACACCTTTTCAGGTACTCTTCGAGCTTGTCCAAACCGACGTGGATCTGCTTATGCTGCGTGAGCAACTCTAACTCTTTGCGGAACTCAGGCATCTTCTCCGCCAGCACAGGAAACATGTATTGCTCTTCGATGGAATGATGGAGTCCAAGCTGCCAGCAGAAGCTCATTCCCATTGTGATGAGTTGTTGAGTAGATCGACCGGCTGGGAGTTCGTTACTGTTACATGCAGCATACAACTGGTTCCAGGTGAGGCGAAAACGGTTATGCTGGTGGTTTGATCAGAATTCTTCTGTAACGGCCCTGACGGGGCTGAGCAGTGCGGTGCAATGATTGCGCCATTTCTAGGACTTACAAAACCATCCATGTATTCCGCTACCCGGTTATAGTCTCTGTACTCAGCCAGACTCAGTTTGGGCCAGTCCTGCTGAATCTCATCTGTATCTTCTTCTGTTGCCGATGATGGGTTTGCTATGTTCTCCATAGTTATTGTTACACCGGCACTGAAGAGAGCACGCTGGATAATCAATCTTAACCGATAAGATCTTAGTAATAGTAATGCGAGCGACGTAGAATAGACCTCGTGCCCCAGCTAGATTTACCACGCTAAACCGATCAAAAAATATTCCAACGTGAAGAACACTAGAAGTTGCTTTGATTATTACTTTTCCTAGGCCCCATCATCAAAGACATCGACGAGTTTGTCCTGTTCGTCACTACAGTCAGAGACATTGATCCCGCTCGTGGTCTAAACCCGTTACAGTAACGTCTCGGGTAGATTCGATTCTCCCAAAGCCGAGATGGGAGGGGGAATGGATGATAATGTACGAGATATGACATGTCAAAAGCCAATAGCGTCATAGATCCGATAGCAATTTTTGACGTCATTAATATAAAAACCATTGCAGGACTATCTAACAAGGCCATGCTTTCTCATGAATTTCTCTCTTCATCATGTGCACGAGGACAGGAATGTAATTATCGATGTAGCCAAAACAAATATATACGACAACACTGAAATTGTCCCGTGTAATGTCAATATTTGCACACCGGAACTTACGTCAGTTATGATAGCTATATCGTGGTTTGTCGAGAAACTCGTTTCCCAACTACTTTCTAAGATATTCATTAATTATTCAGCTGAACCTGATCCCTTTCACTTTAGCAAGGCTCTTTTATGGAGACTGTAATATATGCCTTGCAGTGGCTATGAAATCTATGAAATCCCTTGCAGGTCAAAAGATGAGACAGTTATGTTCTCTAGAGGAAGTAATATATATTCTTATTGAGTTAGGTGCATATTAATTCAGTCATACACGTGTTCGAGCGATCCATTGACAAATCTAACATAACTGTATTCAAACTTTCGAAAAACCTCTAGAAGTCCATACGAAGCGATCAAGTCGATTCGAAAGGTGATATCCTGGAGTTTTAAGGCTTAGATTCCAGAGAATTTGATGATCTGCCGAAATAAACGAGGGAAGCTGCTGTAGTCCTGGATTCCTTCATACTATTTTTTTTAAAGGAAGGTTACTTGCTACTAGAAGGCTATGGGCAATAAAGAACAGATCTAGTCTCAAAATCACCACATTGGATTGTCTTCATCACACCTATCGTCAATTTCGTGGCAGGAACAAGATCTCTGGACCGAAATCGTATTCTATCTCACCCTAGACATGTCAGAACAGAGCAAACCACAGAAAACATGCGCTGCAAATGAGACAAATATAGGGCAAATCAGAGTTGGTGTGTTATCAACAGTATAGTTCTGCCAGGGATAACTGAATAAAAAGGTCTCATCATTCGAGTTTCGGGAATTTTAGTACCACATAGAGGCCGTATGAAGATAGGTTGTCGTACAAACAAAAGGTAGAGAAAAGGAACATACCTTTGTTTAGTAAAGAGAAGCGTCGGTTACAGTCGGTGTGGATGCCTTGCTCTTACCAACAAATTAATAACAAGACGTTGGGCTGAAGCCGGAAGATGTTGTCTGACAACGAGAGTTTCTGAGCCGAATGGCATACGGCTACCAAATATACCAGGTCCTCAATGGATGTGTGCCATCTTCGCACCTAGCATGCCAGGTGCGTAAGACACACATCTAGTACGTCGCTGGTTAATTCGATGTAAGCACTTCTTCGGCACAACTGCAGCCATGAAAGGGCTGAATTGCAATTTGACATCCGTGCTATAGGGTGGCCCGAAATAACAAGAACAAGGGAAACGTGGCACTGAAGATCGTTATTTAGAATTAGATATACATACGAGTGCGCACATGTCACAAGAAAAAGGTAGGAAGTATTATACGCATACATGTGTCATCCGCGAGACACGGGGTAACCGAATCGAAAAATTAAACAGGTCATAAGTGCATGTACAAGGGACTTATAGTTCTCCATGTTGAATTTTATTTGGAGGCCTAAAGTTGCCCTTTTTGAGCTCCTCAAAGGCGAGATCGAAGCGGGCGCCCATATACCAGGCGGCGATAAGCTGAAAGCAGAGTGTGAGCAGATGTGATTCGGGGATGGAGAGAGAAGACCAACCATAAGGACCGTGACAACCACCAGAACTCCGAACATGACAGTGAACATGAAAAAGACGTCACTACGCGCCTCAGCCTCGTCCTTTGCTCTTGCCTTGTCAACCTCTGTCATCTCGCCAGCAATACGGCGCTTAGCATCTTCAGCATTTTGAGACGGGAAAAGAGTCTCGATGAACTTTTCAATCTACCACAAGGTTAATCAATGAGTCCTAGTGATGGTCGGACGGCTCAAGACTTACTTTTCCACACACGAGGCTGATCTTGAGGAAGTTCGGGTCTTTCGGGGTGTTCTTCTTATGTATCCGACGAGCATATCTTCGGAAGACTTCACATGCAACGTGCAGATTCTGGGTCGACTCGAGCATTAGCTGGCATGCATCGCCCTTGGTGATCTTGATGTTCCGTTCGAACAAGGCTGGATTTCGGAAACAGAGCTCCAGAGTTGCAATGGCCATCGTCTGGGGAATTGCACAGAAGTTGAAAATGCTCTGCTCCCTCAATCCAGCGAGATAGAAGATACAGTCTTCTACATGTTCCAGCGCGTTCAACACCATCTCGGAACCGCAGTTCAATGCTGCCTCTCGCTTCTCGGGCTTGAAGAGATCCTCGAAATTATCGACATGCTTCGACCAGATCTCTTTCGGCCAGAAGCGGCGATTATCATCCTCGTCCTCGCGCACATCACGGATGATGTTTGTTTTCTGCAGGAACAGACCCATAGACTTGTGCAGTTGAGGTCGAGTCAGTAGTGCTGGATTGCCGAACTCAGCCTCCACGAAAAGGCGGGTCAGACCTTCTCCGACCAAGCCTGCTACATAATAGCAGTAAAGGTCATATTCTTGGGTAGTGTTCACGGAGCTATCATCAAACTCGGCCTTCTTGCAGTAGTCAGCCATGCCATTACCCATCTTGTCAGTAATGTCCTTGACAATGGCCTGATAGGCCGGCTTCATCTTCTTATATTCTATGATGACGTTGTGGAACTGAACCAGCAGTTCCCGGTCTTTCTCCTCCGGACGGTTGCCTTCGAAGGTCCAGCCATCTATCTCGAGGAAATCCTTGAAGCCCCGCAGCAAGGGTTCCTTGGTCACGAAGGGGATCGACGTGTCATCTTCAATGGTGTCCAGACCGCGCAGCGTCAGGTAAAAGATACAAACGGGCATCAAAAGTTCTGGATGCAGCTCCTTGATCACGGCACTGAAGCTTCGACTGGTCAGGTCCAAAAACTTGAAGCACACCTTCTGAGTCTCTGGTTCATTCTCTTCACTCCTCTCATGAACAGGGTTATGCCACACTTTCCTGCAATATCAGAATTGCCCGTCAGCTCACGTGCGGGTGGGAAAAGAAAAAATCGATCTCAGGGGGATGTGTGACGATATGAAGACATTGACAACCCAACAAACGTACCATTGGATAATCGACCTCAATTGGTTCGGATGGAAAGCATAGTAGAGAGCATTAGAGAATCCACCCATTGTGATCACTCAAATAGACCTCCGTGAATAGGAGGCCACTGGCAAACTCGGCTGTTTACCGAAGACGAAAGACTGTATGTACGCAACGGGGGTATCTGAAGCAAGAGGAGAGCGGAGAAGAAAGGAGGACAAGGACAGACGAGAATTAGGCGTAAAGGAAGGAGAGGAAGGATGGGAAAAAGGAGAACGAGATGGAGATGACAGATAATGTTTCTTAAGAAGAACTCCAGGAGACGGAGAGCCGCACGGTCAAGCAAACAGAAAATGTGGAAGCTTTCTACCGCCTAAGACGGTCTAGCGCGCGTGGGCGCCACCACGGGCGCTCCTGTAACGCCGTGACACGCACTAATCGTATTGTAACCGCGGTTCCTGCGTGGTTTGGTAGGGGAAAGACACCGAAAGACACCGCAAAGACACCGCAAACCACTCGCGACCCGCGCGTGTGGCCCCGCAGCCCGGGGGAGAGTGACCATACGGTACGTATCATACACAGCCGGCCCTGATAGTGGGAACCCAACCAGGCATGACGAAAGTCTCCAGGCAGACTAAAACGAAACACCAAAAAAGTTCCAGAGCACCGGGGCACAACCCCACTCTGCTATCTCCAAGTTACTTTACCTCGTGGTCTTTCGTGAACAGGACTCTCTCCGGGAGATCCTTAGTAGACATCTGCCTGCTCGTGTCGATACATCCTCCGGCTACCGGTGACAGTGGTCAGCATGGTTGTCGATACTAGTTACTATGACACCCTTGGTGTCCCGCCAACGGCGACCGAGCTGGAGATCAAGAAGGCCTACAGGAAATTGGCCATCACAACCCACCCGGGTATGGATAGTGGTCCTCCATATATATACATCTGTATCAGCAGCTGATATTCTGTCTGGACAGATAAAAACCCTGGAGACGAGACGGCGCATGTGCGATTCCAAGCGGTATGAATCCTATCCCCGTCAACGCGGCTCTTGGTAACGGAGGGCCGCACTCCCGCAATCTTCCGCGTAGATACTTACACGAAGTGACCCAGATTGGAGAAGCCTACCAAGTTCTCAGTGATGAGAATCTACGGAAGCAGTATGATAAATTTGGAAAGGAACAGGCCGTCCCCGGCGGAGGCTTCGGTTAGTAGCAGTGACCCTGAGAAGGTTTCTAATGATGCTTATTTTGATACCTGGTCACAGAGGATCCGTCCGAGTTTTTCAGTATGATCTTTGGTGGCGAGGCCTTTGTCGACCTGATCGGTGAGATCTCACTGATGAAGGACCTCACGACGACGATGGACATTACAATGCAAGAGATGGAGGAAGAGGAGCTGGCTGAGGCCACAGAGGAGAAGTTGAAGGTCCATGACGAGCAAACTGGCGGGGCAGACTCGACCGCTCCCAAGACAGAGGCCACTGCTGCGGAGCAGAAGACACCTGCTTCCGGTCTAAGTTCGGGTACGAGTACCCCGCGGCGGTATGCAGGTCAACAGGCGATCATGGACAAATCAGAAGAGGATGCCAGGATGGAGGCAGCCGGTCTCACGCAGGAAGAAAAGGAGTTGCGCAAGAAGGAAAAGAAGAAGGGCGGTCTGACAAAAGAGCAACAAGAGCGGCTGGCCGCATATGAGCTGGAGAGGAAGAAGGCGCGGGAGGAGCGGGTGGATACACTTTCTCACAAGCTGATCGATCGCATCAGTGTATGGACAGAGACAGACAAGAGCTCCGATGTGACCCGTGCTTTCGAGGAGAAGATTCGTCTGGAAGTGGAGAACCTCAAGATGGAGTCCTTCGGTCTCGAGATCCTCCATGCGATTGGCCAGACATACGTCCAAAAAGCAACTTCATTCCTGAAGTCACAGAAGTTCTTGGGTATCTCCGGATTCTTCTCGCGCCTTAAGGATAAGGGCACTCTGGCCAAGGAGACGTGGACCACTATCTCGACAGCAATCGACGCACAGATGACGATGGAGGAGATGGCCAAATTGGAGGAGAAGGGTGGAGAAGACTGGACAGATGAAAAGAAGGCTGAATATGAGAAGAAGGTCACCGGAAAGATCTTGGCAGCTGCATGGCGGGGAAGCAAGTTCGAAATCCAGAGCGTTTTGCGTGACGTCTGCGATAAGGTGCTCAATGACAAGTCGATCAAGCTGGAAAAGCGAATTGAGCGCGCACACGCTCTTGTTCTTGCGGGTAATATCTACCAAAAGGTGCGTGTCATTTGGTCTAACCTTTTGATTTTCACTGTCTTCTGTGCTAACACTTTTGCATTCAGGCCGAGCGTGACCCGGAAGAAGAGGGTGATTACATGGCTTTCGAACAGCTGATGGCCGAGGCTGTGTCTAAGAAGGGCAAAGATGAGAAGAAAAAGAAAGAGCACAGGAAAGAGAAGTCTAAGCATGATTTCCCCGCGCAAGAAGCTGCGTCATAGGTCACTGTCTGTTTCTCAAGTGGTGCCTTTTTGCAGTGCTCTGTTCTCATCTGTAGCTCCCCTCTTCCCGATAACCCATGATTGTTTTCATATCTTCTCTTTTGAGCCGCTTTCCCAGATTATCTACTGTCCTGTCTGGATAGACATAAACATGATCCCATTTGCGACTGAACACCCAGCCGATCATCTTCATCCTGAAACATTCTCCCAACGCAATTTGAAAATGCGTTTGGCCTTGAAACTTCCAAGTATATTTTACACACGTATATCTACTTTAATATAGATGTTACTTTAGTTGGATACTATCCTGATACGTGGCGATAGTAGGCGACTTCGTAGCACGGAGAGCCAAAAGCCGTATCTAATATACCTTGTACTATGGATAAGATAATATGTACAACAACGGCCTAGTACGAGGCAAAGTTTTGGAAACTTTAGCCATAGTTTTATCTTTTACGACGAAACCGGAAACGCAGTTCGTTATCACTGTCCGAGTCGGGAACTTCACGAGCTCTCTTCTGACTCCTCTGACCTTTCTTGATAGGCAGAGATGGAGGTGTTGGCTCATTCTCAGTAGGCTGGTGTGATGTAGATTCCGCAGTATCCGACTGAGTGAGTTGCGGTTGGTTTTGTTGCTCTCTGTTACTGCCTCGGTCTCTAGGGCCACTGTCAGGAGTGGCGCGATTACCAGCCCAGTAGATGTCGCCAACACCATAGTCTTTTCGTTTCACCTCCTCCAAGGGAACGATGACAGTCTGGATGCGAGTGCGAGGCATACTAGGATCTCCTTTCCTTCGGAATTTTTTGAAATTCTTCCGCCCATTCCATCGATCATCCCACCTATTGCCCTCGTCTACTGTCTGGGCGCAACTATCCCGAGAAGGTACCTCCATTTCCTCAACGATAACGAGATGCTTCATCTGTTCAATGTTCATGTCTTGAAGGGAGGCCTGAAGAGAGGCTTCTTCCTCACGGCGTTGGTCCTGTGCCGCCTTCTCTTCGGCTTCGCGGTGCTGTCGGGCTGCTTCCAGTACATCAAGTTTTTGACGCTTGGGCTTGCGAACAACTTCTTTAGGAGCCATAGATTCTTGTTGTTTGTTATGCTGACTGGATTCTGCGCGTCTTTTCTTCATTGCATTTGCACCGGGAAGCAAGCTGGCCATCAAATCATCCTCATCAGCGTGTGTTTGGCTTTCGGCATGTTGCTCTGCCACTGGCTCCATTTCCATATACTGTCAAATTGTCAGCCCACATCTTTCTATCAAGATTGCAGTACATTACCTGTGATTCTGGTTGAGCACCCTCGCCCTCTTCCAGGGTGTACACAGGAATGGATTCCATATCAAAGCCATCGTCGAAGGTTTTCACCTTGCTGACGAAGTTGTGAACTCGACGTCGCTTCCTAGGCTGCTCAACCACCTCACCCGTTTGGATATCCTGTTGAGATGTTTCCTGAGGTAGGAATTCCCTCTCGGGAGCTGCAGCCGTTTCCGAAGGTCCTCCGGAAGTAAGGTCTTGGCTTGGTTCAATCTCTCGGGGAAGAACGCGACAAAGAGACGAAGCATCGTTGCGCAGGATGGCATCCAGGAATTCGCTCTGCTCTATGACACGCTGGTCCATTATCAGTGCTACTTGGTTTCCAAGCTCAATAGACCACGTCTCATAGAGCCCTTTTGAGCGGAAGCGAACAAGAACGACGCCTCCTGCGCCTTCACGTTCGCTACCTAACCTTTTCTGGCCCGCAGCATTTCTCATGAATTGCACTATTTCTTCGGCAGTGGTGACTCCATTCTCAATCTGATAAAATAAGGCCTTTCCATGACCGTTTGTTATAGGAGCTTGTAGATTCTCGAATTGAGCGGTATCGCAGAAAATAAAAGTATAGTCTTCGAAGACATTGATCCGATCTGGATTTGGTGCAAAGGCTTCCGGAGGTCTTTGAATGGGTTCTTTTCCTGGAGGCGGAAGATGTTCAGAAGGATCTGGCCATGCTGAGTCAAAGTTCTCCTCAAGAGGGGAGAGTGATTCTATGTTTTCCAAATCCCCCGGTGTCGCTGCGTATACTAAAGCGTCGACGTATGAGTCCTGCACTATATACTGTCCATTTATGAGCGCTTGCAGTCCCTTAGCCGTATTGCGCTTGTTCTGCACCACATGAGTGGTCTTGCCGACCACATACGGAATGATGGTTTTGATATCCAAGTCCTCTAGCCGGGAACGTATAGGCGCCAAGGGATCTTTTGCTTTCAATTCCTTGGACGAAAACGAAAAACTCAGAACTGTAGGTCGCCATCGGATCCTATGGTACCGGTCAGGACTTTTTTAGGGCACCTTGATCGTCTGAGACTCATACCTCAGTGGATACTGATATCTCCCGAGGATGATTGTGTGTTCCTCCCCGCTGAGAGTCTTAGAAAGACCTTTGATCTGTTCTCCATCGATAGTGGTACCGCATTTTGATTTTTGGTCAATAACAGTGAGCTTTGACTTGGTATGAATATGTGACTGGCGGCGCAGTTAGCGACGGAGGCATCAAAACTGGTAGGCAGACATAACACACCCCATCACCAGTCTTGACGGGAGAAACTTCAATAACTAGATGTTTTCTGGAAATAGATGTATGCTGGATAGCGTGGCGGACTGAAATAGATGATATGTCAGTATCATAGCCCGATGCGAATCTATTTCGTGACTTACCTCCGTCCTGCTTGATGCGACCGAAGAGATACTTCTTCCCGGGTTTGAGCCAGACACGCTTGCCTTACAGAAACATTAGCACTTTATAGATAGCAATAAATAGAGAGATATACCTTCTAGAAAGTCCCCTTCGGAGTCAAGAATCCACATGATGGTCAGTTGACCTACGACAGTTCACTGACTCCATCTGCAATAACGATGGAGACAAGGTGCACGTGACGCGATCAGTGACGCGTGGTCACGTGGAAAGGCATTCTATATGGAAGTGGCGTGCTCGCAGCCTGCCAGTGCCTGCGCATGACTGCTTTATTATGAATGTGGATTAATTATACGGAGAGCCGTGGAGCTAGGACTCAATTGACAGAATTGCTCTGACTTCCTCTAAAATGCTATTAATTAGCCTACAGCAATCATCCATAGCCGATTGAGTCTCTATCGTTTTCAAATCCACCCAGCCACAAGCAAAAATGACCCCAACAGAAACTTGAGATAAGCATAGAATTTCAACATCTTTTCGACCCCCACCATTTCCACATTAAACAAGACTCGCATAAAAAAGATGGGCATTGAAGATGAGATAGAAAAACCCACATCCAAATCGCAATTTTCTCAGCTCTGCAAATTAGTGATATGGGTTAGAGGGTGTAGGTTGATGTATAGGATAATAATAAAAATTAATGACACAATAATGCAAGTCGATGATACGAAGCAGTAGTGTAGCGATGCTATTCGATAAATTTCTAGCCAGCCTAGCAAAAGTACCCTGCCTGTATAGTTCCGGTTTAGTGCTGACAAGAGGGGTCCTTTTTGCCATATATATTTTTGTACCAAAGCATTATTGCGACAGCACAACAGCTAAGACCACGTCACTCCACAATTGCAATTGGTTGGAGAGGGACATTTATCAGATTGATTCCAGGCTGCTACTATTTGGGGTCTTGGATATTATCCATTGTTCTAAGCTACTTGCCGTCTTTAGAGACAACAGTCTGTCAAGTTCTAGATAAATCTAGACTTTTGAAGCGGACACCTGTACGTGTGAATTTATAACCAGACAGTTGGAATGACCATATTATTCTGACAGTAATGTACTAGCTTCCGGAAACCCAACACTTTTTTGTCCAGAGAACCGCATTGGGTAATAATCAAGCGCACATGTAGATGTACCGATGTGTCTAGGAAAGCTACCGGTATGGGACTTTAGGGGACTTGAGACACAGACTCTTTAGAAACCCCTCTGCTAGACATATAAAATTCTTCCTATGGCTGACTGCTCCACGACTCCTTTCTCGACTTACATGCATATCTCATATTTATCCTATCTTACACATAATACACATAACAATTCGCATATGACTCTTAAGTAACAAGATCAGCAGCATTTGAATTTCACCACGTTTAGCAATGGATACGCAAATCGTTGATTCGAAGGAGAGTCAACAGCCTCTTCACCCCGCATCGTCCAACGGCCTCGAAGCTAAGACCAGCCAACACCAGCTTGGGATTACTGATGCTCTGCGAGAATTAATATCTTCTTCTGATCTGGCATGGTCACATTGCAATGAATCATCCAACGACTTCCGGTCGGATAGCTACACGAAGCCTACATTGCCGATGTTAGAGGCTATCATCGCTGCGAGTCTCGGAGACGGCGACACTGACGAGGACGCAGCGACTCGCTCCTTGGAGGACTATATTGCTGGCTTGGTAGGCCATGAAGCCTCTCTTCTTGTGGCCTCAGGCACTATGGGGAATCAGGTGGCTCATCAAGCTGCTCTCCGGACCCCGCCTTACTCGATCCTTGCCGACTATCGAGGCCACTTTCATAATTTCGAATGTGGAGGCGTGTCATATCTTTCCGGAGTTTCGGTCAGGCAGGTCATTCCATCTAATGGTCACCACCTTACCTTGGACGACGTAAAGCGGAGGAGCACATTGAGAGAATCGATATACGAAGTCCCTACCAGAGTCATCAGCTTGGAAAATACACTCAATGGTACTATTATGCCCCTCTCCGATGTTCGCGCTATCTCTCAATGGGCGCGTGCGCAAAACCCACCAATTCATATGCACTTGGATGGTGCTCGCCTTTGGGAAGCAGTTGCTGCCGGAGCTTTCACTCTACGTGAGATTGGGAACTATTTCGACAGCATCCAATTGTGCTTCACCAAAGGTGTTGGAGCACCTCTTGGCAGCATTGTAACTGGGAGTTCCGTCTATATTGAACGTGCAAAGTGGAGTCGCAAGATTCTCGGGGGTGGAATGCGCGCCACTGGGATCATTGCCGCACCGGCAAGAACAGCCGTCGATGATGTCTTCTTTAGTGGAAAGTTGAAAGCTGCTCAGAATAAGGCTAAGCACGCCTCGGACCTTTGGGAGCAGCTTGGCGGGAAACTTTCAATGCCAACAGAGACAAATATTGTCTGGCTTGACCTCGAAGCATCTGGCCTAAAGTATGAGGATTTTTATCCAGTTGCTCTCAAATTCGACCTCAAACTTCGAGATCTGCAGCTTGGACGTCTCGTTTTCCACTACCAGATCTCCGACAGTGCATTGGCCAGACTCTGCGACCTTTTCAGGGCTGTCCTACACTAAGCGTAATCATGCAGATAGATAGCAATGTTCTCACGTCTACTGTGTTGGTGGATGGATAATTGGCCGTGCTAGGAGTTATCACCAATAATGAGTACCAGCATCATTCGCGTCTCATATTGCGACACCGTGGATTTGAGGTCGTCTATTGTTTAGAATTTTTGCAAACGCATTTCTCGTCTCTATTTGCGGCTGGACAAATGGGGGCTTCTCAGCCGACCCGGAGGATAGGGAATTCGACGATGAGAGCACTATTCTCAGTGGAGGAAGATGCATCGACCGTAGAACTGAAAGAGAAAAATCTGGACTGGGAGGTGAGTGAGGATAAATTTGTAGGACTGTTTCTGTAACGTGCCGCGCTGAGTACCGAATCACCCTACGAAACGAGTGATTCTTCAGGTGCTTATAGATAGCGATAAATAAATGTGTACATCTTCTAGAGAATCTCCTTCAGAGTTGAGAATCCACATGATTGCCGTTGACCTACAACATGTTCGACTGATTGTCCATTTCCAATGAAGATGAGGATGACACGCACGTGACGCGCTCAGTGACGCGTGGTCACGTGGAAAGGCGTTCAATATGATTGCCTGCTTTAGGAAATATTCCTTCCAGCGCGCAGCATCAATGGATTCAATCACGAATGAGTCTGATGTTGCAGCGCCAGCAGTGGAAGCTGCTGATGCTGGTAGCACGCATGACACTCTCAAGTATCATCTGCTTGGACCATCTCTGACAAAGGCTGGCCAGGATACCGTAGATCAGCGGAAGGTGAGCGGCTGGTGCTTTGCTCAGTGACCTTTGTACTAAGCTAGATGGGACAGGTCTCCGAGATCATTTATAATGCATCGAAAGGTTCTAAATTTTTTAATCGGGAAGAGGTTCGAGATCAGATCCTCACAGAAAAGGTCAAACGCATTCAAGCCGAAAAAGCACGTCTAGAACGTCTAGATTTGTCCTCAGATTTACGAAGGGCTGATGACTATCTCGCTGAATTGGAACTAAGTCGGGATCTGTCCCAGACAGTTGTACACGTTGACTGCGATGCCTTCTTCGCAGCTGTTGAGGAGCTCGATCGGCCAGAGCTGAAGGAGGTACCTATGGCTGTAGGCAAGGGCGTCCTTACGACGTGCAATTATCACGCCAGGAGGTTCGGTTGCCGGAGCGGGATGGCCACTTTTGTTGCTAAAAAGTTGTGTCCACAGTTAATTTGCCTACCGCAGAATTTTGAAAAGTATAATGCCAAGGCCGAAGAGATTCGTGCGATTCTGGCCCAGTATGACCCACGCTTCGAGAGTGCCAGTATCGACGAAGCCTATATTAACATCACCGCATACTGTGCAGAAAAAGAGATGGACGCACAGGACGCTGTTCAACGCATGCGCGCTGAGATCTTAGAAAAGACCCACGTTTCAGTCTCAGCGGGAATTGCGCCTAATGCGAAGATAGCCAAAATTGCCTCAAACAAGAACAAGCCTAATGGCCAGTTCTATGTTCCTAGTGAACGAGGTGCCGTAATGGAGTTTATGAAGGATCTTCCTGTGCGCAAAGTGAACGGTATCGGACGCGTCTTCGAGCGCGAGTTGGATGCAATGGGGATTGCAACCTGTGGGGATATCTATGCTCAACGAGCTTTTCTGGCGAGGTTGTTCGGAGAAAAAGCATTCCATTTCTTAATGCAATGCTACTTAGGTCTCGGACGCACCAAAATCCAACCGGCCGAGGAGTATGAGCGAAAGAGTGTAGGTACTGAGAGTACCTTCCGTGAGATGAGCAGCGCACAGGAGCTCCGAGATAAACTTCGATGGACCGCAGAGGAGTTGGAAAAGGATCTCGCTAGGACGCAGTTCAAAGGGCGCACCCTTGTATTGAAGGTGAAACTGCACACCTTCGAGCTCTTGACGCGTCAGACTGTACCACCAAGAGCGCTCTGGTTAGCAAAAGATCTCTATGCATTCGCGATGCCTATGTTGGTCAAGTTGGAGAAGGAAATTCCCAATCTCACACTACGACTTCTAGGGCTTCGATGCACCAACCTCGTCAGTACGAAGAAGGTCGGGATCGATTTTTTCGGAATACATGTACAGGGAAAGCAATCATTACCTTCCAGCGTGGATACCGGCACTGAATGCGAACTCAACGCTGAAGAGGAGTTTGAACATGCTGCCCGTCAGGAGAGACAGGACGAAATGAATGAACTTGAGAGACTCAGCCAGGAGGTCTCTCCTTCGACAGTATCAGAGGATCTAAGATCGGATACACCAGACGCGATGAGAGACCAGCATTCCGTGGCACAAACCACGTTCTGGGACTGTCCTATTTGTCACCGGCCGCAGGCGGCGGATGACAAAACTTTCAATGAGCACATTGACTTTTGCCTGTCGAAGCAGACCATCAAGGAGGCAGTACAAGGCGCTTCACGAGAGACAACGTCGGCGCCTTCACAACCTCGAAAGAGAAAAGTAGCACTGAATTCCACCAGCACTGGACCGGATAGCCGGCAAAAACGTCTATTCTTTAGCTGAGGCCGAGCGTGCATAGTGACAAGCTACCCTCCGCACTGACAGACTTTCTTGAAAGCACATCCTCCTCCTGACCAAAGCAGGAATAGCTCTACTTATGCCTAGTCGATGACAGCCTGACTTGAATATAACCACAAAGGCTTTATGAGGATCTGACAGCCTTTTAAGAGGGTTACGGCCACAGCAAGAAGAACCGACGTATATTATCAGATTCAGATATCAGATATACCCGCATCATCTGTCCCTGAACGAACTGGAAGGAGCTCTATTGTTTGTATCCTCTAGCCTCCGTAGGATCCGGGAGGGGGGAAGATTGAGCCAATGTAGTCGATATGTCCCCACGATCTTACGAGATAACAGGCAGAAATGACAGCCATTGCCATTGGAGCCATACGTGCCATACAGCAGTATCTGAGCGCATCCCTCAGCACTCTCCTCAGCTTCATCAGCCTCTTCCGGGTTTCTGACCGGCTCTCTTCGCTGTTCTGATCAAAGTTATCCGGCGTGGAGCAACCCGTTGTTGACGTGTGAAGTGGAGCGGAACCGTCCCCGTGGACGCTAAACCCTTCTGGGGCAGTGATGTTTTCGACCCGTGGGACGACCAGCGGACAACCTCAAGTCCTCCACTTCCATCCCCTTCGACTTCCCCCAATTCCAATCTCCCAACTCTCCTGGCTGCGCCTAATCGCTCCGGGAGAAAGTTATTTACCGGCCCTGGCCACCATGCTTACTGATAACCATCAGATCAGACGATGTCATAATGCGCGATCAATTCCGTCGCTCGCCTACTCTGAGAGCCGCCGTTCCCGCGACTATGACTCCCGATAAACAAAACAACGGCCATCCCGGAAAACCCCTCACTCCCAGTCTCAGTGCCGCCTTCAATAGGTCTAGCAAGAGTCCTCTCACACCCAAGCTTGCCAATTCGGGGGCCTATCCTACTCCCAGGCGACCCGTGCAAGTGGACACAACTACGGTCATCTCATCCAGGGAAGACGTATCCAACTCGACCTACCTCAGTGTCAACATCACTCCGAGATCTGCTCCACGGAACTCCAGACGTGATGGGACGGCATCACCTCCGGTAGGTAGCCCGGGTCTGCCATATTATATGCAGCAGACCACACGGTCGGCCCCCGGGGCAATAACGGGGGGTCATCATCGGACAGAGCGCAGCCCCGGCCGCGGGAATGCAAGGCTAGAGCCACCACGACCACTGCGAGAAAAGACCAGCATGACCGAAAGTCATCCTCAAATTTCACCTTCACGTCCCGATTCGTCCTGCGGCAGCTCCGCGGGATCCCCTATGTTCTTCCATGCTGACGACGCACGGTCCTCTGTCTCATCCTTTGAACAGGATAGCCGCCCAAGATCATATGTGAAGTCCGCGCCCACAGTTGCCTTCCTTTACGCCAACGGGACAAAAGACAATGAATCCCAGGCAGATGACATGAACAAGACATTACCTGTCGCGAAACGGCGGTCTACAGGTCCTTCAAGACCAATTATCACTACGAAGCCCCATCCGGTCTTATCTCCCCGGTTGAGATCACCACAGCTACCGGATTCTAACAATCGACGATCTTTTGACGGACACCTGTTAGCTAGCCCTCAGATCGATGACTTTATAGAGATCAAGTCGCCACGCCAACAAGTTTCATATCCGAATAGTCCTGAACAAAGGCCGTCAAGTGTCGTCAGTCTACCTGCGCCTCACAGGAGAACCACAAGTGTTGACCTGTCGCATCAGACGACCCCTCAACGGGAGAGACGAAGGACCAGCTCCTCGCTATCTCCGGCTTTCCCACCACCAGAGGTTACAACGGCGGCCGCTGAAACACCGGAATCACGTCCACGGGTTGTCAGTAACGGTTCATCGTTCTCTCTGGACCCCTCGGCTCCAATTCCATTGGCTCAGAGTCCTGTCAAGACCGAGGCAAACGGACAGGAGATCACTGATGCCGCAATCAACGCACGAACAGAACGCAAGGTCCTCGACCTTGAGATCAGCAACTCATCATTATTAGCAATCAACCGTACGCTGGAACGGGAACTGCGGAAACAACAAGCAGAGCTCCGGCGTTATAGACGGCTGAGCCGCTCTGGTCGTCTATCAATTTCTACTTCTATCCGATCAACTTCCGGAGCCGGTCTTTCGATCGTCAGCGAAACAGATGACGGGATCAGCGAACAGGCCTCTATCCACACACCCGAAGAACTCTCCGATTCGGGGGATGACGATTCCTCCATTACCGAGGAGAGCACTGCCCCCGATGAGAAGCGATTCTCATTAGATTTATCTAAACATCAAGAGTTATTGGTTGATAGTCAGAAGATGAACCAGAGCCTCAAGCGGTGTTTGGGGTGGACGGAGGAGCTGATCAAGGAGGGCAAGAAAGCTCTTGAGTACAATGTGCAGGTCAGCGATATCGAGCTTGGAGGCCGAGTACTCGCACCGGATGAGCTAAGTGATATTGGGGAGAGCGCAAGAGCCCTCTTGAGCCCATACACAGAGATACCCACTATTTATTCTGATTTTGACTGGGAGGGGTCACCTGAACCGGAGGAGGCGTAACGTTGTTGTATGTATACCAGTTTGACAGGCAGGCCCAGTCTTTCATTGCAGGCATTATTTCCTTTGTGATACGCCTACATTTTTCTATCGTTCTTACCGTTACCTTTTTTTTCCCTCTCTCGTTCTTTGTTGTGAGTCCGACGGTCTCTTCGCTGTTTGACGGCCATTCATTTGCATCCATGCGGCGTATTCAGTAAGGGAGGCTCGTTTGCCGGAGGTGTACCTGAATTTACGAAGGCGTTGATCCGGTGATGTATATGATTAGAGGTGACCACGGTGTTTCGACCGTCGATATCCCGTTGCGATGATCTGAACGATGCAAGCGAAGTGAAGATCCCCAGACTCTGTGCCAACTTTTGTTTTACCTATTGTACCATGCAACAGCAAAGCTCTCATCTCAATTTTCTTTGTTAATAAGATAGATACCCGCAGCGCCTTAATCGATTGGTTTGTCTCAGCGTTTGGTGGCCTGAAGGCTTGAATTGGAGGGACTGGAATGTTTTCTTAATCGAGCAGTCAGATGGCAGCTCGTATATTATAGCGCCCTTTGTCATTCATTCTCGATCCACTTCTTATCGGTCTATCCCTGTCAACTAATGACGCGGGGAATCGGAAGATAGTGGCGGGGATGAGCGGGGCGGTTCCGCCGTCTTTATATTATCACTGATATAACTATATGATCCACGTATCCACCGGATGACAAAGGTACGAATTTTCCCAGATCTAGGTTTCGGAAAGAAATTTACATCCCATCATTGGAGTATATATACGCATGTGAATTGTTCCGCATCAGTATCTGAGTAATACGGCGTCCCACCTCACCCTGGGATATTTTGAATCCTTTTCTGTTTTAGTAGAGGGAGAATTGGCAATAGCTTCGACTAAAATCAGTCACCATATTCGGCGTGATACATGCCGCTTATTTCCATCAACACCTGGATGGTCTATAAAACAGACGTTCCCACATATCTTTCTTCCGGTGTGTTCCTTTCTCTACCATCTCCCCGTCCCACTATATACGATTCTTCCCTGACCTTTCGTGTTCTCGAAGTCCACTTTGAACGAACTCATTCAAAATGTCGATCTTCCATATTGTTCTGGTCCAGTTCAAGGCAGATACCCCGGAAGCTACCATTCAGGATGTATGTTTAGAACTTCGTTATAAGTTGTGTGTTCATATGTTCCAATGTTATGATCAAATAATATGACAATTGTTTTGGCATCATATGGGCCTGCATCAGATGTTTATAGTACATGGCTCACAGCTGCGGTCTACTTCTTTTACAGGTGTGTCAGCGCATGAGCGCTCTCAAGGACCAGTGCGTCCATCCTACGACGAACAAGCCTTACATCCAGTCCGCTGTTGGTGGAAAGGAGAACAGCCCTGAGAAACTGTCGGTGCGTATATTATCTCTAAGAGTTGGCTGCGAGCTTTCTTCGGCCCCCTCGGTCTCAGGCCGCCCGCTAGCTACTAAACCGACTTTGCAACTAATGTCATCACACGCATGGTAGGGTGGAATCACGCACGCGTTCGTGGAAGAATTCGCAAGCGAGGAGGATCGAAAGTATTATTTGGAGAAGGATCCTGCGCATATCGCGTTCATCCAGAGCTTGGGAGGAGAGATCGAGAAAATACAGGTGGTTGATTTCACAGCGGGAGTGTTTTAATTTATTTGACACAAGGGGTTGGGAGAAGTGGGGTACATGACTCCCCTCTCGATATGCGTAGCATAATTTATCGTTATGAACATGTATTGGAGCATATCATTTCTTGTGCCCGTTCCTCGTAAGTAGAATGAACTCATGACTCGAGACTGGTGTATAGAACAATACAGCAAAGTGCGCGATGACCGCCAAGGGATCTGTCGGCCAAGGGCAGATCATAAAAGCTTCGATAATCCATACTCCGCACCGTTCCCTCCATCAATGACCGGTTTGCCGGTCCATCTTCTCCACCGGAAGAGAGGCTACTGTTGAGCAGTTGAGCATAGTATTCCCCGGTCAAGACTAGTTCTGTAACCACCCCAATGCTGTATGCAGGTATTACCTTGTTCCCATCGGGAATGCATGCCGATATTTCCCCTCTCTTATGCCATCTGCAAGTCCTGAAATATACGATGTAGCAAAGAAGCATCACGGCAGAATCAAATAAAACCCGGCCAGCCCACCTCCCTTTGGTGGGGATATCCTCATTTCACATAGAGATTAATCACCACTGGCTGCCAGTTCATCCCTTCTGGTCACCAGCACCGCTGCTAGCCTATCATCTAATCATATCATAGGGTTTCCAAAAGTGTCGGTCGGTTGGATGATTGCGTGCACGGACAATGGCTTTCACCATATCTCGAATCTGCGCCGCAGTCGCGTGCGAACTCAGCCTTCGTACCCTTATCATTGGACAATCATCGCGCTGTGTTGGCGACCCGGTCACCTGTATCACCACTCTCGGAGGCAATAGTACTCTTCCCAGTCACAGACAAACCCTGCCGGGTACGGTCCGGGCCTCTTGTTCAGGCCCGATAAGAGTGGTCTTGTCACTGCATATTGGTAAATTGCGATCTCTGCCCTGAGAAATGTAGATCTGTAGATGTCGTCGACGGTACATTGTATGCGACAACCGCCTTTTACCCTGTAGTTCGATATTATTATAGCCGCTGTGATGGAGCCGTCGCGGGAGGCGATCCATGAAACACCGGCTGGGAGGTAGTGGTATCAGCCTGGACGAGCGTCCCATCTCGAGAGAAATACCGTTAATAGACGGTCCTGTCGGGATCGTAGCCTCCTCCAGGGCGTGGTGGATCATCTGGTGGCTTCTGGAACGGCGACCATCGAAGAGGCTCATGGATCCTTTCGTTCGCTCAGCCTCGCCCGTCTCTCCCCATCCTGTCTTTTGCCTTCTCCCTTCTCTCCACCAGGCTCCCTGCCCTGCCCAGCCCGACTCTTCCAGACAACACTGCGATCTTTCGATTCCGGGCACTCTACACAGCATCACCTCCCATCTATCCTCTTCGCTCTGTCTGTCGTGTTCCCCTGGCGCTGCCCGACCCAGGCTGCCTGACTGGTCACCCCTCCTCCCGGCGTGAGACGCCGACACACGACAGACCTCCAACGAAGCGCCGTCTCCGCCATGGACCACGCTGGCCAGGCTTGACACGACTTGGCCCCCTCTCGTTTGCGTCTCTTAGACGACTGTCGGAGTGATTCTCATCAGATTCTGTCAGTGTTGTCCGTCATTCATCTCGTTCGCCATCCATTCAGGTGATTCCTATCGACCGTTGAACCCGCCGGCCGGTTATCAGTGCCCTCTCCCTTCGCTGATCCTTTATCGCCCCGACGACCGCCATAATATACAAGATACTCCCCTCCTCCTGTCGAACTTTTCTCTCATGTCATCTCGCCTTTCTCAACATTCCAGTCTCATGATCTCGACACTTCCTCCCCCTCGACCGGTGTCGGTCAATTCGCTGGCCCGGGCGCCAGCCACCCCTCCACTGCCCTTCCAGAAGACGAGTCGTAGTACCAGCGCAGATATTCAGATCCACGACGATACCGACCTGAGCGTCTTGTCAACTCCACACGTACAATGCCATGGTACCCCGGACACGGAGATGAGTGATTCCCAATTCCAGGTGGAGGAGCCGCGGTCTCAGCAACGCTTCGAATTACGCTTTGAGAACCTGCCAATTGAGATTCATGAAGCAATTCTCGACCATCTATTCGGCGAGCGAGCATCGACCCTAACAACAACCTCCCCGGGAAAGTCATCTGCACGAAGTTGGAGCAAAGCTTTGCGCCATCCCCGACGGAAGGCGCTGTCCAATTTGGCTCTGATCTCCCCGGTGTGGAGGCCTCTCGTGCAGGATCGCATTTATAGACACAGTGAGTTCTGTTTTCTGATGTCCCACGCCCGCTGGTTATTGATTGCTGTTTTAGTCAAGGTGAAAGGAACGACAGATGCCCTCGCGGAGTGTGGGCAATGGTTCTGTGACCATCCTCATCTAGTCTCGTATGTGCGACATATCGAGGTCTGGGTGCCGGTCTGGGGCAATCGGACCGCAAAAAATGCCTCACCGCATCTGCCTCCCTCGAGACGATACAATAATGAAGACACAGGTCTAGCAGACGTGGCTGCGGTTCTTCAGGCAACGATGGCGGGCTGGGATGATTCGGATACAAATACGAATAATGGAAGCAGCTCCAATTACCATTACGCTAGTCATAATGCAACATTGGAAGAGATCTTCAACCATGTCAAGACATATTTCCCTGAAGCTCGGATCCTCACACTGGAGGGAGGTCACTGCAAGAAGCCCCCGATGATCCGGCATTTCAGGAATGATCCATCTGGTAAGAGTGGATTGGAGCGATTGGCCATTTTGCCAAATATCCAGACGTTTGTCATGCGTGGTGCCTGGAACATCATGCGAGAATACCAACATTGGTGTAACCTCGCTGAAGCGTTGCCTTCGTTGCGGGAGTGGCATTGTGCTTACGCAAAGCCCAAGATTGAAGGCTACGATACGATTGCCAAGGTACTGACGAACATGCCAGCGACGCTGATGCATGTCAACATCAGCTTAGAAGGCTTCTACAACAAGGAAGGCTCACAGCACAACTGGTTCGGTGATGGACCAAGTGAGCAGCATCTCTGTCGTTTGCTTGGTCAGGTTGCTCCGCACTTGGAATCTCTTACATTTACAGGCAAGGTCTGCGCTTGCTTCTTCAGCACTGCCCGCGGTATCATGGCAAACAAACAGGCCGAGTCGAAGCTCAAGTCACTTGATCTGGTAGTGAAAACTTGTTGCAAGGATCGCCGGACTGATCCGACCTCCCCTTTACTAGACGACGCGTCAGGCATCACGAACCTCAAATTTATTCAGTCATTTGAGAAAGTCGTTATCGGTGCAGTACGTGCGTTGGACACATTACTTCAGCTCGAATACATCCGGATCCGGTTTATTGACCTTGATTCGGCCTGTCCCTTATTGAATCCCTACTTCCAACTCGTAAACAACCAATGCTCCGGTCTATGGAGTGAGACTATCCTCGAAACATTACATGAAGTGCGACCAAAAGCACATTTTATTGAACTTGCGGATGGCATTTACCCGCAATATGGCCCTAACCATCAAATCGTTGGGGCAATCTACCCGCGAACGCGACCACTCAGCATCAGGGCAAGTGCATACAAGATCATTGCGGACGCGTCGAAAGCCTGATGCCGTGACCCAGTTATAGCCATAGTACTTTATCCATGATGCATTTCTTGAGACATATTTATGACACAGCTATGAGTGGGCTTTTCTTTGTCATGTCTGATCTTTGCACAATACCCGATCTCGTTGATATAATCATTGAAAGAGTTTTTTTTTTATCTCCTCTTCTGGCGTTTCCACTGATTCCACTTCTTTTTGGTGTGCATGTATTCGGCAAGCACGGCTTCTCTATGTGGCAGTTGTCTCCATGCTATTATCGAGAACCCTTTTTGATCCAATCTGGCTGTAGTCCTTTCATTGTTTCGGTTTCCGTCTTGTTCTCGCCAATGGACAGTTAAATGGACTTCATCGGCAAGGGTAACTGCGGATCCCCAGAATATTTACGTGGCGCTGCGTCGATAAAGTAGGAATGGGCCCAGGTAAAACTCGGAACGGCGTTTTCTCTTGCATCGGATTTTTCACTGGGGAAGATGAGGAAGACCTATGGCCTAATCAGCGAGTTATTAAATTGAAATTTATTTCAGTGAATCACTACAGTCACGGGCTTCCTGCGTGGCTGCACCGAGAGGCGTCTTTGCAGTCATTTCTGCCATTATGATTGGGATTGTGTCGGTCTTGCTAGCTGGCGACGATCAATATCCGTTCCTATTGAGCACTATCGTTCCGATCCTTCACCGCTCAACATTTTCAAGTCATTCATGTAGGCCTCGATATTTTTTCTCTTTCTCTCCTCGAGCTCTTCTCCACGAGCGACCTGGCTTTCCACTCCTGAGCTCTGTCCGACTTTCCTGATGGGAGTGGCCGCATGCGGGTTTCCGTCTTTGGGAGCATCCTGAGGGAGAGAACCCACATCCGCGATGATGATTCCCAGGATCCAGACGTTGACAGCAAAGAAGAATAGGGAGGATAACCAAAGACCAGGAACAAAAGTAGAGATCCCTAGGAATTCGAGTTGGAAGCCTTGGTAGAGCCAGAGAGCCTACTTCAACGTTAGTTGGCTTTTCATTTTGCAGGGATCACAATAGGAAGGTCATGTTAATCTGCGAGAACGGATGAGCAATACTGACCTGGGCGATGACCCATAAAAGGGCGGCAGAGATGCCCAGAAACGGCCTTCTGATCAATGACGAGCTAGGAAGGTACAGCGGTAAGAAGATGAGGTACCACAGGAAGTACTGGAACAGACTGTCAGCGGCGGACTTCCTCAGAGCAAGTAATAGAGTTTTATGATCACCACTGCATACCTGACTCGTGCAGACTTTATTGAAAGCTACAAAAGCAAACGTCTGCGCGAGCATCGCTCCTGGCAGACTCCGCCGGGCTAGAGCAAGCGGTATGGCTACTGCGGATAAGGCTAATTGCGGGATGAAGGCCATCGACTCAAATCCGACACCGGAATTTCCAGCCGCGGATAGATAGAGGAGGATGTTGTAGGGTGAGAAGTTGTGTCGGTGGTCGATACGAGTGAGATGGTGGAGGTATGTGTGCTGCATGAATGGAAGTCCATAGAGGATATACATTGATAGATTGAGAGCGGAAAAGGTCGATAAAGCGGAAAATGTGACCGTGATCCGGTCTGCAGTCGCGAAATCCAAGACGTAGGATAGGAGCCCTTTGCTCGAAGTCGAGGTCTTGCGCGATTGAGTTTCACCCTCCTTATCAGCATCCAACCACCACAAAATGGATGGCCCGTAGATGAAAGGGTAGATCTTAAAATGCACACCCAGTCCCAGCAAAACTCCCGCTAGAGTGAGTTTCCGCTGCAAAACTGCCCAGAGCAATGCGACAACCATCACCCCCAGCAATCCCTCGGAGCTGCCTCGAGTACTGATCGTAGCCACCATCGGGTTTAACAGCCAGATACTCGCGTACTTGAGTGCTCGGGGACCACTGATACCCATCTGGTCCTTCAACACTCGGACGAGCAGCCAGCCAGCGACCATATCCGCAATTGCGAACAGCACCTTTCCGAAAGAAAACCACCCATCCCACGCAGTAGGCACAAGCATCCATGCCAGCAAAGGGGTGTAGCGGTACGTGTCCCGCGCATATGGTGACATGCCGCGGGATACGAAGCGCGCTGCATCGGTGAAGACCATGTAGTCGATGTCCGTGTACTTTACAGCGGAATGGGCATCTTGATAGAGGCCATAGAACAGGAGGACGACACGCAGCGCCCCTGCGGCAGAGAAGACAAGAGATGCAGAAGATAATGGAGAAAACATGTTGGTAGTGGGAGGGAGGAATGGGCCCATACGGCTTCTGGTACAAAAGGGCAATATGGAAACAGGCACAGTGAGGCCGTTTTGCGGCTTTCACCACAACGGTGCGCGGAGGGAATAGGGAAAAGACTGCTGCAGTTCAATCTCTTTATTTTGGCACCGGTGAACTCCTCTTCAAAGGGGGGGAACTAAACACCAGAATAAATCAATCAGAAAACAGCAGAAAAATCAGCATAGAAGTACATCAACCCCCTCAACCAAATTGTTGAATGTTGTTGTTGGCCGCAAGACAGGCCAGATGACAGTCGGCGGTGTCGCGGAATCGATGCTGAGTCAGCGGGGTCCTATCCCAGCGGCGCTTCCTTTCATTTCACATCAACTCGTCGAGTCCATCGAATAGTTAGGAAGATGGCAGTGAAACTTTTTTTCTTTTTTTTTCTCTTGATGATTGAAGAAAGGAATTTTCTGCAAATATTAAAATTGACTGAGTTCATAGACCCATCATATATTTTGTTCCGTTGCTCATAGTACTATGGAATATATAGTACAGAGAATTAATTAGGTAAGAACTTTGAGTTAGTTAGTTCATCTACCTTACGATCCAGTTTTTGCTATATCAAACTTCCTCCAATGTCTTTTATTCATTCCTTTCTACAATTCTTTGGGAAAGCAACCCACAAGAAGAGTAGTTCGTTAGGGACCTTTCGGACTAAAGGCACACGGGTCATAATTAAGTGGAGCAAAGGCGGGCCGAGTAATTTATGAGCTCGACTGAATAACCTTGGTCGACTACCAGAGAGAGAAGGGTGATCCGTCAATCTCTTGAACGGAATACCGATGGAAGATGTAGAAGATCTGAGTCGTGCGTTGAATCAGCGAAGATATCAATCTGCAGGGGTGCCTCGGTTGGCACCTCATAATCTCCTCGGACTATGGATTTTCGCCGCGCTGTGCCGTCGTTACACGGAGAGAAAAGACCCATGAGCCGCTGATTGGCAGGTCTGTGTCTAATCTCATGTTTAGCGCCCCAAGATTGGACGGTGATCGTCGATCTATCCCATGCTAAGATCCAACCCTGAAGCTTGTTCCTGAGTGGTATTTCGCCTGCCAAATAGTCCCAACCCTTCCGTTTGGTTGCACTCGCAGAAGTAAGCGGGCCAACAATTGATACCATTGAACCATCGGCCGTGGGACGTTTACTAGTAAAAGATCGACATTGGAGAAGGGACAAGTAGTGATAAACGCTATATATAATAAGGATGGAACTCTGCTAGGACATGCTTCATTTCTAGAAGGGACAGAGTATGTAAAGAGAGTGCACTGAAATTTATTTCACAAACTTGATAGTCCAAGCCGCTCACTTTAGACTTGGAACGTACCAAAATGAGACCTTCATTATCCTTTTTACTCCCTATCTGGATCCTACCCTCAACGCTCGCAGTTGCCGATCCCTCCGCTAAATGGAAATCCTTTAATTTTACCAGTCTGGTCACCTTTGGCGACAGCTACACGGATGAAAGCCGACTGAAGTATTTTGAGGACAACAATGGTGATGCACCTCCGGTTGGCTGGGTAGAACCTATAGTAAGCCAGACGCAATATGCTTCCAGCATTGTGGACATTGCGTTGACGTAAATGACTCAAGAACAACAATACATCTTCTGGGGGATACGTCTGGCCCCGACTAGTGGCGAACTATACCGGTGTCAATCTCTATAATTATGCTGTCAACGGGGCAGTCTGTTCCAACAAAATCACACCCCGTTGGTACGGTGCGATCAACAACTATTTCCCATCTGTTTTGGAATATTCGATTCCGGCGTACGTTGTAGATAGTAACTACACAACTTCTGGCGGTGATCCGTTCCTTAACATCCCACCAACGGAAACTGCCTATGCAGTTTGGCTTGGAGGAAATGACCTAGGTGTAGCTGCCTTTCTGACAGATTCACAAATTAAAGGAAAGGTCATACCCGACTTTGTGGAGTGCATCTATCGGACTTTCGACAAGATCTATAAGAATGGAGGACGTTATTTCGTTCTCATGAACAGTTCACCGATGCAACTGGCTCCATTGTTTGCGACGCCTGAGAATGGTGGTGTTGGATCTGATCATTATTGGATCCATAAGCCGAACAACATCACAGAAGTCAGTTATCGCATGTGGGAACATATGGTGATGACGAACGACGTCTACAAATATAAAACGCCGTACGAACTCTTGGTTGCCAACAGATACCCGGGGGCACATTTTGCTATCATGGACACGAATTCATTGGTAAGAAGAATAAATATCAATCTCTTGTGGATTTTTTTTTTCGCACACTTGCTTCCGAACATGAATTCGATCTGACCAATCTTTATAGATTACCGATATGTATCATAATGCAAGTGACTACCTGAACTCCCCTACCAATGTTACTGGCTACCTTAGACATTGTGATGCGCGTCATGGCTGCGAAAATCTGCCGAGTAATAATAACTTCTTCTGGTGGGATGAATTGCATCCGACACAAACCATCCATGAAGGCCTCGCGGGACATTTCATTGAAGTGGTTAACGGAACAAGCCCTTACGCAACCTATTGGGGTTGATGGGGAATGCCATACTGTCCCTTCCTCCAACAAACATACGCGTACAGTGCCGCAGCTGATTGATTGGATGTGAGAATAAAGTCTACTGGAAATCCTGTGTATGAGACCAGCATGCCAGGTAAAGTATATAGCGGAAGAAATGCAAATAGACACTAGGAAAAGCGTTCCTGTTTGCTAGATATGGGAAATGACCATGAAGTTCAACATGGAAATTCTTTTCATATTCATCTACCTGTAGTATATGCAGAGCAAAGAGATCACCCACACACCATATATGCAAAATGATAGAGCCAATGTTGTCAACCCCAGTGGATCGGTATATGGATAAAGACATGACAATCGTATTCGTGTCGTTCCACAGTTCTTGCTTCGAGATATAGTTGCATTAAAAGAAGAAGAAGAAGAAGAAGAAAAAAAAGAAAAAGAAAAAAAAGAAAAAGAAAAAAAAGAAAGAAAACATTAATTTCCACCTTGCAGAGCCCATATGCAAGGTCATCGTTCCCATCCCCATGCCTTTTTCAGTGTTGCTTGCATCGAAGCTGTGGGCCACGCATTGTCTTGATCCGTTTCAACGAGCACATCGAGCAGTGCCTGCTGCTCGAGCGGGTCTGTGAATCGGTCACCGCACATAGTGATGGCGATTGTGGCAGTGAGGAGGGACGGCGGACACTGTCTGTTCGATATAGCAATACCACATATCTCCAGAACCATAGATTTGATATTCGCATCCATGACTAACATTGCCTCACGTTGACCCAAACCTAGCCGTGGTACATTAGGCTTGTAAACGGTGAGGAGTATCATAGCTAGGATCATGTGTTGAATGCCTGCAACGTGGCAGTCATCGGCATACCATAGCTGAGGAAGAACTTCGTTCTTCGTCCTGTCCGGCTCCCGGTAGTATGTCGGCGAGAAGGAACGTGGATGAAATTTGAGCCATTTCCGTGGGAAGTCGATCAGCTCATCATACTGAGCGTTATCCTTCGTGAAAGAATCACTGAAACAAAATCGAAGAACGTCGGCACAGAAGATCATCAGCCGGTTGGCCCATACATGATCTGGGGCTGGTTCCCAGGATCGATAGCTATCGCAGAAGGTGAGCGGGAGGCGGAATGAACGTTGCTGCAAAAAAGCCATATGGATCTCCTGACGCACTCCCACCCAGAATGCCATTTGTCGTAGTCCGTTTGTGGTCAGCGCTGATGCAGCTTGTGCTTCGATAAATACCTGAAGACCGCGGAGGCCAGTCTCACCTGATAGCCCTACCAATGGTGCTAGGTGTAGAGTTAGAACCAGAATTTGAACTAAGTAATCAAGCTCAGAAACAATACCATCTATTTCTTCATAGAAACGTAGGATTACCACCGCTGCTAATAAGTCCTCGTCCATGAGGGCATCGAGATCGTGAGAAAGGGACCTTAAATGTGAGATGCACTTGCTGTGGTAATATAGTGCACTTTCTTCCCCGAATCTTAGAAAATGGGGGAGACTATATTTAGCCATTATAGTCGCGCGGCAATGTTTCGGGAGCGTGCAGAGATGTCTCGCCGATGCTGAGAGGATAGCATTCAATAATGGTGGGCACATGCAGGCCTTCTGCGGCACGATTCTCGTGAAATGCCGCTCTGGATCGCAGAGATCAAACTGTAGGAGCAAGAATATCAGATCAATAAATTTTAAGCATAGGAGAAACAGATATCATGGCTGACATTCCGTGCGTAAGGATCCATACCCATCTCGCTAAGTTCTCAATGAAATATCTCAACAGACATGCTTGCTCCATATCCAGGTTCGGCCAAATTGAGTCACCTGGAATGAATAAAGAAGGGAATAAACCATGTGAGCGCTCGTAGCGCGAAATAGTTGAAAGTGGAGACCTGAAGAGATCGTTCTTATCTAAGGGCGATGAAAGGCTCAAAAGTGACCTGCCGCCTACAACGAAATGAGGAGGGCTACCTGGTGAAGTTGTGGTAATCTGCGATTGATGTGAAAACTCAGCGGTACTTGACGGCTGGTAGCATAGGGCTGATTCTAATATGTCCGAATGAGTGCTTTCTGGCGAGATATCATGAGCGTAAATATCTCTCAGAGAATTTGGAGACTCTGGAGAGAGAACAGTCTGCTCATCTGTCTGCAATGGAAATGTTGTTGGCGCGCTAGTCGATACCGGATACGCTTCAATCTCAGATGATGGCGATGCACTTTTCCCTTCATAATCTGAAACCTGAGAATATACTGCGAGCGAGTCTCGACGATAGAAGGCTGCGAGACTGGGCGTTTCATCTATAAACTCGAACCTTGTCATCCCTGAAGAATATAATAATCATGTTAGATCGTCAGTTATACCTACTCCATAAGAACAAGGGAACTATTGGGATTATTACCATCAACTGATGGGTTCATCCATATTTGATCTTTGGAGAATTCGGTGTCATATTTCGCGGTTGAGCCATGTCGAAACTTCACTCTGGGTGGACGGCGGATGCACTCCTGGCCTGCCTTAAGACAGCGGTGGCATATCGTTCCCGTATCATCGCCTAAACAGACAAAAATATGGGGAAGCCACCGTCAGCAAAAGATCTCTTGTATAGATTGGCATTCAGTTACAGGCCAAAAAATGTGGCATCTGACTGCTCCCACCACCTCTTTCGTAATTCCCTGACGAACGGCTACTTACATTTTACATGATTTTCTGAGAGTTGCAACAAATCAAAATCCGTCATCCATTGCTCCACGGACAATGGTGCGACTTACTTCGGCAATTTTCACTTCATGGCCGACGGAAGATCAGTTAATAATCAACTCTCAAACAGTGAAACGGCTCAGAAATAGCCGGAAGTACAGAAATTAGGACAACTGCTGTGCTGGATAAGGGTGGAGCTCAAGGATCCATGCTCACCAGGGATCTGGTCGGCTTGACATTATCGGTACACGTTCCACTTCAAAGGGGAGATCATTGTGCCCCTGCTCTGCAGAAATTCATCAAAGAAATTGACGCGATGACGATGCTTGAGCTCAGACAAAGGGCTTTGTTCGGACTAATAACAGCATACAATCCACAACGATGAGGTGGTCGCATAACATTGGGAAGGATAGGGAAGAACCAAGCTATCGTCGGCTATTGGAAATCAGTGGGATCCCCGGAATAGTGAAAGATCGGGGAATGCAGGGAATGGTGAAAAGCGGGGGATCGAACGCCTTTTCCCATATGCGGAGAAGTTAGTCACTCTTGATGATGGGGAAGGTGGATTAACGAAGCGATTGATGGCGTCCCATTTGCGCCACTGTTGTTAATCGCCGCGGCTATAAGAGAGATGTCACAATGCTATTATCGTGTTGTTGGGTTGGTCAGTCTTCTCATCCTAGCAGATGAAGTTTCCAGAACTCGACCAACGCACAAAGGTCCTGCTTCTGTGTCCAGAGAGAATGTTGCCTTATTACAATTTTCTAGTCTCTAAATGATAATTTAAATTGAATAAAAATATCCTCGGCATCTGTGCTGTGCTAGGAAGACGTGGAGTGAGTGATATGAGTGATACTCGTACCCCGGACATTAATTAAGTGAAAACTATCCGTTGTCCAGTAAAAACAACGCCCCTAATGGAAAACCAAAAAAAAAAAAAAAAAAAA
>JAPVCE010000038.1:951540-1021475 GCA_029606265.1 Paecilomyces dactylethromorphus
TCCGGCTGCTACAAGATCTTCCATGATCTCGAGGGAAATGTTCCATAGTCTTTCATGTTCTTTCTTCAGGAGTAGAACGACCCGTGTACTCTGCGTGTTGAATGAACTTGGCACGTGGAGAACAGAATCTTCGACAATCTTCTCAATCACAGAGTCAGGAACCGGACTTTCCGCTTTCAAGCTGTAGTATGTACGGCGTGACTTGGCCAACTCCAGCAGCGTAACAGTTGCCGGGTTCTTGAATGCGACCTGGGACCCCATTGTGTGTGAAAAGATGGTATCGTATATTGTAGAGAAATGAATCGACAGTGCTCCTAGTAACACTAGAAAGCAAAGAGACGCATTTCTAAAGTTGAATATTGTCATCATTTGGCGATACCGACCACGGACCAGAGCTTGCTAGCACGCAATTGCGACGTTCCCGATGGGAAATGATGGGAAGTGATGTTTCCTACTGGAGTACTTAATAGTCCGATACGGAGATCCTCTTCCCGGGCTCGCAACCTATCATAGAAGGTTACTGATAAATAGCGCTAAACTTAGTATAGCTAGAACGCAGGATTTCGAAGAAGATTGGATTTTGAGTGGTCAACTCTAAGATTATTACTAATATGTAAGGCAATTGATTGGTAACTGGCGGCATTCTTTCCCGCGGGACATAAAGCGATTGCGGAAACGGATTCCGCCGTGGTCATAATGATCTGCATCGTAACAGGCTCCGGGGGGTACATAAGGAAGTCAAAGTCAATTGCAGGAGAATCGCGACACAACCGCGCCAGGAATAGGAATTCTCTACTTTCAGAAGTCTTGGTCACATTTCCCCAAGATGGCTTTCATCTAATACTTAAATTGTTGTAGAATTCACTAAGTTATATGAGGATCTGGCTTCTTGCTTTTACTGACATGTAGACAAGGCTGTACACACCATGAGCTTACATTTGCAACAAATTATGCAACTAGACTGCTCAGCTCTGTACCACTTGCAATTTTGTCCTCATCTCTTCGGGACAAACGGATTGCGTTAGAATTCCGCCCTTAAGCTACGTTCTCAAAAGCAAAATTGACATATAGCGCATCGGTCCATCAACTACTAAAATGTAGTTGAAGTATCAAAGACATAGTTACGTGATATTTGATTGAATGATTTAAATCAACCTCTCAAAGGAAATAATCCTATTATATGTTCCCTCCAGAACCAAATTTGATTTGTTTAATAAAATATCTTGGGAATTCAGTGCCGAATTCAGTAGTAGACTGATAAAATTTATGGCTAAGGTCCTGACAGTATTGCACATTGAGTTTCTATATGTCGCCGTATATTCTACCAGTTTATATAATATTAGAGATAATAAGAAGTTTGAATTCTAGCGATCCAGACTCTAAGCTGGCGATACTACCGGAATACCAATCTATTAAGTGAGGCCAAATGGAAAGAACTCGAGATACTGCAGCTGATAGGTGCCAGTGGGTCTTCATCAATATGTAGCACCGCGTATTGCATCTACCTTCCAGAGACTAGCAAATACCTGCGGAAACTACATAAATAGAATCGATTATGTTTTTTCTTGATCACTATGGCGGTTGCAGAGCATCTATATAACACAGCCAATTCTCTACTATGTCCGGGAGGTTATATATTTCTATTTCTCTCAGGCACTATGTATTTATGTGGCAAGATTTCGGAATATACCGATGCCGTTCAAACCTTATTCTAGTTGTTCCCAGAAGAGAACCTACTTAGATATCCTGAATTTATCAGAAAATAGTATTATTATAAATGAGTACAACAGTGGGCCCAGCATATTGAAATATAGCTCGTATAGGTACAGCACTTGGTAAGTCTTGTAAATTGTCGCTCATTTGGCTTAAGTAAATAAGCAGGATAGTTTCCTCATGTTCAGTCTATAACTCTTGGCGTGTTTCGTTTTATGGTGAGACGCGTGAAACGCGACCGCATAGATTAGACCCCTACAAAATAACAATGAACAGGGGGCTGCGGGGCTCAACTTCAGGCTAAACGGATTCTAAACACCCGCGGCAAAAATAATTGCATCACTCGTTCGGAATCTTGGATGTTGCATTTCTGTTTGCTGTCCTCGCTACTTAAACTGTGCACCTCCTCCTCACTGTTTACCCAGCTAATATTTAAAAGGCAGCTTGAGACCCGAGGTCAGTTGCACCTTATCGTTTAAATAATCTCTATTAATCCTTAACGGCTACCAAAAACAGATCTTGATTATGGTCTCGTTCTCCTCCCTCTTTCTCGGCCTCGGCGCCGTTGCTGGAGTACTGGCTACTCCAGTTGATCTAGTTAAACGCCAATCTCTCACGTCTAGCAAGACAGGTACTGATGGTGGCTTCTACTATTCTTTCTATACGGATGGAAAGTCAGATGTCGTTTATACGAACGAAGGCACTGGCAAGTATAGTGTTAAATGGAGCGGCAGTGGCGACTTTACGAGTGGGAAAGGATGGAACCCTGGCAGCGCACAGTAAGGCATTCTCCATGTCAAATAGGCAACAAGAGAAAACATACTAATTGAATCCAAGGGCGATTACATACTCCGCGGACTATGAGCCCAATGGGGATAGCTATTTATCTGTTTACGGCTGGACAACAAGCCCGCTCGTGGAGTACTATATCCTGGAGTCATGGGATGGATATAACCCTTCCAGCAGCGGTACCTATAAAGGTACTGTTACGAGTGATGGAGCTACGTATGATATTTATGAGAGCCAGAGGGTCAATGAACCGTCAATTCAGGGAACTGCAACTTTTAACCAGTACTGGTCAATCCGGCAAACACTACGCACGAGCGGCACTGTTACAACTAGCAACCACTTCAACGCTTGGAAAAAGCTTGGTCTATCGATGGGTACCTTTAATTATCAAATTGTCGCCGTCGAAGCTTTTAGCGGTAGCGGACAAGCCAACGTAACGGTTTCATAGTGGTGGCTGAGACATGAAGAGCTATACGTAACAGATTGCTGTACGTCTCATCAATCATGGCTTCTCAATATTGAGAAAGTGTAAATATCAATACAGATAAAGAAATATTCCTTCACTCAATATACTTTGGCTCCAGGCTTTTCTATGGCCTTTTGGCCCCCCTTCTTTTTTTTTAGATTAAGAAAATGACTGCTATATTATATTTTGATAAGCAGAAACAAAGTCAGCTAATAAATTTCTACGTTGAGAGACTTGTGATCTACGAAATGACCTTCATTAATCGAGCAAATGGACCCATTTGATGATCCATCGGTATTCCGGACACTCGTATAAATACGCATACCCTGCTCCCTCCAAATGAGAAAATATGTAGTTACCTGGGAAGTAATCATCTATATTAAAGCGCACTTCATATCCTCCAGTCTTCGCGTAGGCATGATGATAATTTGTAGAATTTTATTTCGGTTGTATAGTTCTACTATTTCTGAACCCTCAAGGAAATTAACCTGAGAGTAAATGTTACCTCAATATGGAATATACATATAATATTTTTTAGGACATAGTTGTTATAAGTACCCGAATTCTAGTAGTTAATGTCGGAGCCTGCCTACAGGCAGGCCTCCTGTCGGGTTTCTCCCACGCCTTCTAGCTCCACCCACAGAGATAAATAGGTTGAGCTAGTTGCTAGAGAATTCAAGCTCAGCGAGCTTCGCTCCAATAGTTAATAACCCATCATCACCAGCAGCAGCAGCAGCAGCATCATCATCATCATCATCATTGTAGTATCGTTTGTGGAACCGGCTGTTGGCGTGGCCGTGTCATATTTTAGTCCATTTAGATATGAGGCTCTGACCGCCTATAGGTCGGGTCTTTTGGTCGCGAATCTGATGTGGAACGTCTATGTTTAGCGGCATACTTAGCATGAGTCGTCTCATAATTTCATTGGATTTCGAACGGGTCGTGCCGTGCTGAGCTCGATCGTGTCAGAATTTAATACCATAACACATCCGCCGTCCACAATGATTATCGTTTCTCTCCATTTTTATCAATTACCTAGTAAGTTATTGGTTACCCAAGTGGAAATACATCGTCGTGTCTCTTCATCTAGAAAAATCCAGATCTATAACCCCTTAACTATGTCTTGATTACAAGACTTTGCTATAAATTCCCGTTAAGTCTAGGACGAGTCTTCCGCTTTCTTCCTTCTTAAATTCTTATGGACTACCCATTGAGACATCAATTGGACCTGAGCCATAATTTTATATTCGTATGTCACATACAATTATGGTATCTGCGGTCGGAAATGAGATCGATTTTGATAGCTTTTTCAATGTCATTGATGGGAAATTGACGAAGACCATTGCAATGAGATGTGGGATTGACCCTGCAACCGAGATAGCCAACGCCCCAGTTCCGGTCTCAACCAAAGAAGACGTCGAGCTTGCAATGACTTCTGCAAAGAAGGCGTTTGAGAAGTGGTCCATAACCTCCGTCGCAGAGCGTCGAGAGACTATCTGTGCTCTTGCTGATGCTATGGAGGCGAATCTGACAGGTTTCGCAAATATGTTGACCACTGAACAAGGGCGACCGGTAGATACATGACTCTTAAATTTAACTTTACGAATGAATTCTGATAGCCATACGATTTTAGGTTATGCTTGCGATGGAGGAAGTTAAGGCAGGATCATTTTGGTTAAAATAAATCGCCAGTATTGAACTACCGGATGAATGTCTAAGGGATGATGATACTGTCTCTGTTACCGTCCGATATGTCCCAATCGGGGTTACGGTAGGGATTATTCCTTGGAATTTCCCTATTTTACTTTCTTGCGCCAAGATAGCCTCTGCACTCATCACAGGCAATACTATAATTATAAAGCCATCACCGTTCACACCGTATTGTGCGTTGAAGATTGCCGAGCTTGCACAGCACTTCTTCCCACCTGGAGTTATTCAAGCATTAAGCGGGGATGATTCATTGGGCCCATGGCTTACCAGTCATCCTAAGACCTCAAATATTCATTTCACAGGATCCACTGTAACTGGGGGAAAAATCATGGAGAGTGCGAGCAAGACATTGAAAAGAGTGACTCTTGAATGGTAAGTTATATCATACTGATAAGCTACTACAATGCTAAAGAGACCTTGAAAGTGGTGGGAACGACGCTGCTATTATATGCGCCGATGTGGATATACCAAAGACAGCACAGAAAATTGCTACATTAGGGTTTTCAAATGCTGGACAGGTGAGTAGTGCTTTATGGCTACGTTTTTAATGTCCTTCTGGGAACTGAACAACTATAGATATGCTTTATTTTTAAACTTCTATATGTACACGAGTCTATTTACAACGATTTTCGCGAGCAACTGACGAGAGCTACAAAACTACTGAAAGTTGGAAATGGGTTCGATGAGACAACTTCCATTGGCCCGGTTCAAAACAGAATGCAATACGAGAGACTGAAGCGCATTCTAAATGATACATCAAACAGTGGTTATCACTTCGCCATTGGCGGCCAGTCTTCCTCTTTTCGAACTGGTTATTTTATTAATCCTACAATTGTCGATTGCCCGAGCGACGAATCGCGAATTGTGGTGGAAGAGCAGTTTGGTATGTCATCTTCGAAAGAGAGAACCTTTTCTCATCTGACTCAGCACCAGGACCAGTTATTCCTCTCTTAAAATGGACCACAGAGGAAGAGGTCATCCAGCGCGCCAATGATTCAATTTATGGATTGGGGGCGTCGGTATGGTCCACTGATCTAGAAACGGCAAACCATCTCTCGCGTCAACTGGAAGCCGGGATTGTCTGGATCAACACCCATTTTGACACCGATCCCAATATTCCAGTTGGAGGGCATAAACAAAGTGGAATTGGTGTTGAATTTGGTGTCGCTGGGCTGAAAGCCTTTTGCAACAGCCAGACGATATTTATACGTAAGCAATAACTAACACGATATCAATTTGTGGTCTCTTTTTACTTGGATGTTTATTTGGCGCATACCTTCTCTCCTTTATCTACCATATTACATTCTCTGATGGAGACTGCGTTGAGCAAACTTCAGAAGTGTTTTCGTATTTTCGTTGGATATTGGCTTAACGGACTGAGTAGTACGCTGTAAGCTCATATTCTTGGAATCACGTTTATTCAAAGTTATAAGCACATTATATCCACAAAAGGCAATGTTCCCGTAAATCATATAAAATGACATCCAAGTTCTTTGAATGGAAGGTTAGTAAATATTAAATTATGTTCGCTAATTGTCAATATCTCTAAATATTGTGATCAGAGTCTGTAAGTTGCAATACAGTACAAATACTCAGAAGTCCGGAGCCCGAGTCTAGGAACGTAACGCCCTCTCGAATTAGAAACCTATGCCAAATTAAGTGATCAAAGAACACTAAGTCCCGACTGCTGAGATATACATAATACACAGCTCTAGATTATGGTGACCACATGTGGAGTGCTAGGCTTACTCATCCCGGAATTTTAGGTGGGCGGATACGAATTGCAGATCATCAATATTATTCTTCAGTCGTCGTTGAGAATAAGCCATCATACAGCCTGCTTTTTTAAACTCATTGAAGAGAGACCAGCAATCAGATATGGTTAACCAACTATCGGAGATCCGGGATCGCTTCTTAATGAGATAGGGAGCCGATGACAATATGGACGGCGAGCACGCAAAGATCGTCATTCGCCGAAGCCATGGCAAGTCTCGATACGGCTGCGGGAACTGTAAGAGACGGCACGTCAAATGTGACGAACTGCGACCGGAATGGTAAGTGTCTAAAATCTAAGGAGTACTAAGGTCCGCTGGACTAATAAAACGATAAAGTGGAAACTGTGCCAAGCTGGGCAGACAATGTGATTTCTGGACCGATCAATATCATTTTCTCCAGGAGAATACAGAACATTATTTGGATTTGCAATGGCCAACTACTATCGAACAAGAGTGTTACCGGTGGCAGGTCTCTGGAACTCCATCAGTTCCGCTGATCCAATTTTTGACATCGCCAGGTTGGCATAATTTTTCACTTGAGACACTACGGTACCTACACTACGCAGCTATGATAGCCTCATTTCTAGGAGGAGAAAGCAATGGGGGGTTGAAGATATTCTGGTGGGATGAATTTAGGAGGTTAGTTTACATTTTACTATCGAGCTGAGCAATGCAAATTCCTGTTGCGAATATTTGGATTGATTAGAAATATAGCTGGGCCCAACTGGCTGCCAATTTTGATTTTGTCGCCCATGCAATTGCAGGGTCCGCTGCAGATCGTTTAGCATTCCTCACTAAGGCCTCTTCAGCTCAAGCTGATGCTTCTCGTCATCAATTGCTTGCAATTCGAGGGCTTAATCAAGCTCTAACACAGTTTTCGATGGAAAATTCGGATGCTGTGTTATGTGCATCAATTCTACTTTGCCTTCAATATAGGGACTGGTAAGTGGGCGTGAATTGATAGTCTTTTATCAACTTGACTGTATCTAATGTGAAGGATATATATAACAGGCGAGCTTGGAAAGCACTTGTAAATGGGACTCAGGCCGTGCGTTACATGTCTATTTGAAGGAAGACGAGGTCATCTAACTTCTAGCAGATCGTTGCTACTATGAGCTCTTGGACAGATAAGTCGGTCTTCGCAAATTACTTACGCAAAGCGGATATATTGAAAATAACCACGGATAATATTGAACGGCCGCTATTGATTTCAGTTGGCTACCTTCACAAGAAATCAGCCTTTGAATATTTACTTATCCAAGGTATCAATTCACTCAACGGAGTATCTCACGCCGTGAAGGACCGTCCCGACTTGTCGGCAATGATGAGAGACCTTAGAGACCTATTAAGGAAAGTATGCGACGCCCTTGGAGAACTGTCTGAAGACGATCTGTTTCGTCGAATACATCCGTACCGGTCTCTATTCAGCTCGTTTTCGTCGTCATTACTTAATGCCACCAATGGAGATGATATGCTCCTAATCGTTATCACACATATATTTGCTACTTTCGTCGCACTTGCTTTGCGCTTTCCGCACATCAATTACGGATTTTTGATCAACGTGCGCCTACAATCAATTATTTCTATCAATGAAGCCCTTCAGTGCCGGAAGCCCGTGGGATGTGACCTATGGGGTGAACAAAATAGCGTAGATTATTTCATGCAGTTTCCTCTATTTGTTGTGAGGGAGTACCGAGTTACCTTTTTTGAACAGGAAAAATCTTGAGTTATCAAAATTTGGTTTCGGATCGGTTCGGATCGGTTCATTTTCGTGGTTTAGAACAGGCACTCTAATCTACAACATAATATATTCTCCTATCAATAAACTATAATCAATTAGGATCCCATAGGCACCTGAATCGGTTGATTAATTGGAAGACGTAATTGCATATTTAGTATGCCGCTATACGAGCCTAAAGCAACGTGCTCGTTAATCGACAGATTAGTGGCTACTATCTTAACTTTTGACTTCTTCAACTACATTCTACTTCAATCCTCATAGCACGTGTATACGACGATTCTTAAAAGGGATATTGTGCCTGTAGATCTCAATAGGGGAAGTTACATCGTCTATAAAAGACTATGTTTCTCCACTTGGGTGGCATAGTGTTATAAGAGTGTCAAGGCCCATGGCCTTTGGCTATGTAGAGCAGAAAATCAGCCAAAGCAACAGTGGACTCTCTGTATTCTCATTAGAAAATCAAGGATAAAGGAGAGGAAAAAAAGATGCGCCCCTCAACAGCACTGCTTGCAGGCCTGCCCTGCATGTTGGATCTGGCATTTGCTACCTATATCTCGGGGACCTCTGGTTACGTTCGAGTAAGCACCTATGATACTAAGAACCTTTCTGGTTCTGATCTGCTGCCAACCGCCCATGTCATCAACACTCCCTTGAAGAATGTCGATGGGGTTACACGGGCTTCTAAGGGCCACTTCATCACGGCCGTCGATAGCAGCTTGTTCAGCATCTATCCACCGATCCGGGGTTGCGGCTATGGGGTCACAACCACCTCGGCCGAGGCAAGATACCGAGGGTGTAGCGTTGCGATGAACGTGGGGTTCTTTGATATTTCCAATAAGACTCATCCTCATTGTCTCGGTGCTGTGGTGAGTGACAATGTCTTGATTGAGCACAATGATGGTGGCGACGTGCACTTTGGCCTGACGAGCGATGGGCAATGGTTTATTGGTTATGTCGACAATGAATTTTTGAACAACCACACTTTGAAAAGCGTTGCCGACCGGTGCGACTCAACTGGTCCCTGCGCCGATGATGGAAGCGCAGAGTGGTACTTCCAGTCTCTCGCATCAGGTAAAGTGCAGCTGGTCAACAATGGAGAGAACTATGTCAACGCGTCCCGAGGAACTGGCAACGATCTGTTCACCACCGAAGCGTCCGGCCGGACAGCGATCGGAGTGCTCAAGGACCATCGTCTTGGCCTCGTGCAAATTGATGGCCGGACAGGGCAAGACGGAATCGACCTCTTCACCCTCGCAGACGTGTTGATCAATCTCGGGTTCGAATACGCCATCAATTTGGACGGCGGCGGCAGCTCGACCACCGCCATTAATGGCGTGCTGGCCTCTCTTCCGAGCGACGCTTGTTCCGATGATAAAACTGGATACTTAGGATGTGAGAGGTCGGTGTCAACGATTGTCTGCTTGCACGCTAGCCCGCAGCAGTTTTTGTCCATCTAAGTGAGATTATTGATTTTCAGACGCTTCTAAAAAAATGGACAATTGACATTATATAATTTTGCAATATTTGCCTTTACTTATGTTACATAAATATTTCATATTAGGTCATTTAAGTATTAATTTGAACATGGTTTCCCAATAATCGACCTTCTCCCAACTAGCTACGCGCTACTTGGTAGAGGCTGTAACGCCACAATGCTACCCAGCTTGCTTCGACCGTGTCGACGATTTCGGTGGCGTGTCCAGGGAGCCGACCCCGCCGTCCTACACGATAGTTGGAGATGATACCCTCAGGGGCACGCCGTGCTCAGTCGCCAATTTTGTATTCGCAACGTGTCTGGATGGCTTTGGGAACGATAGTGTAATCCTAGCGGTGCCGTAAAGACTGAATGTTCTCGGGGAAGATGGTCAGTGCCCACTCAGCGGCGGTAGTTGCCGCGTCCTTTTAGATGAGTTGCCGCACTTGTCGGCGAATTTCTTGCGGCAGAACAGATCATAAAACCCCGAGCTGGACCCCGATGTTACCGTTGCGGAGGAATAGGCTGTAACGGTTTCCCAGGTCCAAAGGACGCCACAAAAGATATACGCGCCGAAGGTCACGATTGAAGATAAGTTAATCATTCTCCTGAAGATTTCTTCGGCAAGAGTACAGTAAACAGTTTATGGCTCAGTAAGACATACAAGATCGCAAATATCTTGGATCGACCAAATCCTTCACGAAACTTGGGACTCAGAAGGTATCCGCGAACAATTCAGATTAGGACTGGGATTATATTACGTTATAGCAAATGGTATAATACTCTACATAAAACCCGGGACTTGTTTAAACCTTTATAACTGCTTTAGCATACTTGAAACGACCTTATTGGCATACAGAAAGCTCCATCCGTAATGTCATGCCACGTCAAGCTCATCCAATGTTTGAGCCAAATGATAAAGACATTTTCGTGTTTGAGAAATATTTTCAGTTGAATTAAGTGATTTTACTATTGATGCTAGCCTTTTCTGCCAATTCTTTTAATGACCTCTTCTCCTTCTCGATTCCATTTCGTCGCTGAGCTGTGTCACAGAGTTCAATATTCCCACATTCGCACTCTCCATCCCTGAGCCACCGATATGTAATGCTCCATCGGTTGCTGCGCGGTCTGATCGTTCCATCTTCAATGATGTCGTTCTTGCGTTTTTTAATGCCGTGAGTCCAGTGCAGTCTTGAGTCACCCGTCATTTGGATCATGCTTCGTGGAGTCAAGTCAATATCGACTCGCTGATCACCCTTGCGGAACTGCATAATGACCGGTGCCCCAAGAGACAGCGCGTAGAGCTGGTCATACGGGCCGTGCGCGTCTACATGTGGTGGAATACCGGAGCCTGGTGGATAGTACTGTAGACAGACCTGGTCTGGTGGTCGGCCTTCAGTAGCCGGAATAAGAGGTTGAAGCCACTCTGGAAACTCCTTGTATGGGATTTCTGGATCTATACCAAATGTTTTATAGTCGAAAGTGTAGCCGTAATGTAGTGATACACGCCCAGAGCGATCGGGCCATTTTAGCTCGTTGCAGAAGATTGAGATGAGACGCTGCTCGTGTTCCGGCTCGATAAAGTCATCCTGCCAGAAAATGCCCTGGGGTTCGATGGGCAATTCTCTGAATTTCCTCCGCTCCTCCATGACCCTCCCTTATCGTTGGACGCGGTGCTGAAAATTATGAATAATAAAGAACCCGTCTGCACGTGTATGGCAAACTCTGCTTTATATCGTTGCGGCCCCACAACTCTAATTTGAATGAATCTAGTCTCGCCCCTCCAAAACTGTTCTCAATTTGATCCGGAACCATGGAGTAGTTAATAATTGTCAACACCCGCTTAATCATCAGAGGAGCACTGCAAGGAAAGTCGCAGGTCCAACATGGAGGTAAGGAAATCCAGTGAAAGGGGACCGCGCAAGTCAAACCAGGAAGCCCTTCGCCCAGTCTCGGTTCCGCCCGCATGAGAGTGAGTCTCATTTTAATTATTTACGAGACATGACTGAGAAGAAAACAGAGCTGGAGCATCACACCTTACTGTAACCCTTGAGTGTGCGCCAATGGTCTCTCAGAATGCTCGTTGTTTGAAGGTGTTAATCAAGGTCACTTACCATGGCTTCTTGGATAATGACCAAAAAGCACGTCCGATTATTTTTTCGCACGTTGCTTTTGAAGGCCAGCAATGGTGGCATTATGGCTTTCGGCTCTACTACCATCGTAATAACACGTGGAGAAGACCTGAAGATGATGTGGATGACGCCTTTTTGGTTGTAGATGATCCAGACATGTTCCGGTCAATGTTGGTCGAGACGAGCATTTGTGGGTTAGGACCAGGAGATTCTTGAATACACTACTCTCTACATCTTGCGATATCGATACTAGGGTAGTAGAGCCGACTGGCGGGATTAGAGCCCGGAAGAAGAACACCGGGATACAATTGTTAAGTTGCCATGCTGGATTATGGGTTGGGTCATTGAGCCCAAGGACAACGACGGACAGCCAACTTTAATCATCCTTGCCTCAAACTAACTTGATCTAACGGCTGGGGCATAGTTTGCGGGGCTTAGATATTCGACAGCGGCATGCCGTTGTAATCTAGTACATACTTGTGATCCAGATTATAGATCGTCGTACTGGTGGTTTATGAAGTATAAACTGGCACCCGTTCAGCGAGGGTCTAACTCAATTTACGCCTCGTTTACCAAGTAGATTAATGCTTCTTTTCTGCGAGTCCCTTAGTAACGCAACGGAGGCTTCACCTTCTAGGTTATAGGCTTACCAGCATACCTCCTCTGTCGGTGTTTTCCTAGCCATATTATCCCTCAACTAATAATAAAAATAACATTCTCAACATCTATCTAATTCATATTTTGGCACTAGATGACCAAACTACCGAATACTTTCATGTAAATAACTTATATGGAAGGGAACCGTAAGGTCCCTGAGGTAGCAACAGAAACAAATATCGCCGCTTTCGAGGTCTAACGATCTGGGAGATAACCGCAAGAAAGATCTCAAGAACCTAGAAATATTTTCAGACGATGGGTCGGATTATGTACGTATGGTACTCCCTGTCAGGGCCTCTATATGTGTACCTTAATAGGGCTTCATGGGACGTAATGCAATTTGGTAGAGACCATTCCGAATATACCAATAATCTCATGATTCTGAATAACTAGTCTCACAGTCTCGATAAAATGCTATCTTATGGAACAACCCATCCCAGACTCATGTTCGCTATATTGTACCAATTGCAGACCTTCTCGTATCCACCCAATAGCTATCTTGCCTCGGCAAACTTCGTCCAGAGCGGATCGTGCAGTAAGTTATCCAAGCAGCTTACCTCGACGCCGACTAGAACCTCAATTCCACCATCAGGTAGAACTGGAAGAACAACCTGTAGGCCATTGATAACACCAACATGGGGTGCTCTCACGGAATCAATCCTGCCACCCAGTAGAGAACCCCAATCTAAAGAATACAGCTCAAAATTAACCCATGATGACTGCACACAATTGAAACCAGGAACATCCAAAAAGGCCGTCGGAACGAGTCGATCCACATCTTCGATTTTGTCGACGAGAGTTATCACATCATCGGTGAATTGATTGTCAGCACGCTGGATTGCCTTGCGGATCAAAATAGCTAGGTCGGCAAGGCTTGCAGAGCCGAGTATCTTGCGGATGGGAGCGGACACTGCGACGTACTCGAGGAAGCAGCCTAAAGTTCTAGGGTGCACAGGAGGTTCTGTTCGCTGACGACCATCAATAGCGATATTAAAGACAGACACTGGGTCGCCCTCGAGTGAGTCGAGTGGCGACTGTACCGCCATGACTGTACGCCAGAGTAGAGCCGAGAGAGCATCATTGGTGGAAACCCATTGCTGGTCAGAGGGCCCGGTTGCATTGGCAGGTGAGGCCTCAGCCTTCAGAGACATTAAGGAAGCGGGGGAGAAGTAGAAGATCTGCCCGCAGTGGTCCGGAGATAACATCTTGGGTGGTGCCCCCGGAGGTGTGAAGGGCAAGAGTGTATATTCAGGGTGATTGTCTAGCGATCCAGAGTTACGACCCGATGACCTCATGACGCGTTCCCTGTCATTGAAAATGGCTTCAGGAAGCTGAACGGGTTCTGCAATTTCTAGACCCTGGGCACGACGGCACTCTTCCGCCCATACCTTGGACCAGGTATAGAATGTTGTACCGTCACCAAACATGTGGAAAATGCACCACGTTAGAATGAGGCCACCTTTGATGAAGTTAGCCTGTATCAGAGAAACAGGAAGTCTTTCTCCAGCCGATGGCCAGACAGACCGTCGACACAGAATGTCGGCATCAAATGCAGATACAGGAAATGCCTTTGATTTGAGCCCCGCATAACTATGTGGGAAAGTAGCTCGCAAATCTTTGACAATAATGTCCTCAATATCCCCGTCATTCAGTCTCTTTAGTTTCATCACCCCCGCCTGCTTCGAATTAACATCCAATACAACCTCACATGCCAGCACTGAAAGTTGCTTCTTCGCGGTATTGTACCCTGTCTTAAGGGTGTTCGCAACTTTGTCTACATCATAGTCCTCTGGTAACTGGAAGGGGAAAACGTAGCGAAGGTAGCCCTTTGGTCCGATGCGTTCCAAGGGCGTAAGGGCTGGGATATCGCGGAGGCCTTGAACGGAACCCATTACGAAACGCAAACTCCTGGTCGTTCTAGCAATGAAAAGCAAAAAGAGAGAACAGTTACGAAGACCAGAAATGGAGACCTATGTCTCCTCCCCCTCATATCAACCCCTAGGTAGTTCCCCCCCGTTCCTTAATTTGTGATCGGCAAAGGCCCCCTTCTCTGACGTGATATGGGAGCAAGGATCAAGTGGGCTTCCATTCCGACAGGCTCATTTAATCCTTACTACTTGATTACAAAAGTCGTGTTACACAAAATTAGTGTGTCTTTAAGGCACCTATTTTTTCGAATATCACTCACCCTCGGACCAGTAACAGAAGTACCGCCATCAGTAGTTGTGACCCACTAGTTGCTGGCATTATAAAGCCCCACCAGTATATTATATAATAACAAATATTTAAGACTGATTGGCATAAATTCAAATGGGCCTTTCCATTGTCTGGATTATATATCTTAACCCTAACCATGAAACATAGCCCTGTAGAACTATGGCTGGTCCTTTAAAATTCGACGCGGAGTGGGCAAGACCAGGTCAGAATATTCCTAGGAGACCAATTATGATTTCTGAAATACCGTCTCTTGGGGAATTGAGTCATTCGATGGCCACGCGTGCGGCGCAGCTCTTCTCACGCATATTAGACTAGATAAAAGTTCAGCGGGGCGCGCCAGGATCTCGTCATCCAATCGTGAAGAACGATAATTCCTTCCAGTTTAGTAGAGGAGACTAAGCATGAGAGATTAATGGTTCTTTCGGTTTCCATATTTTAGACTAATCGCCTCAGGATGACATGCTCCCCGTACAGTATCGTTGGGGCATTGACCAGTACAAGTAGTGTACTTAACAACCCGCTATTGAACAGTTCTGACAAGTGGACCACCACCTGTCTCATCTCTTTTAAGTGTAGTATCGTAATCATGAAGCAATATAAAACTTTATTTTCTCAATATTGTTCCTAATCCGATCGTCTTATTTGTACCCTTTTGATATCTCCCCCAACTGTGGGTGCAGCATACCCAATGACTATAGCAAGTGATCCACGTATTATTGCAGTCTTTGGATCGCCACCGTCAGGCATAGACTTTTCTGCAAATCGTGTTTTTGAAAATAATACTGCAGTATGTGTTTTACTAGGTCTCGCGACAACAGCGGTGATTTTGCGATTCATAGCGAGGATCATTCTGCGCAACAATTTGATGGCTGATGACTGGAGTATTATTTTGGCACTGGTAAATTTTATATCGAACTCATGGGAGCGAATTATCAACCGCTGACAATGTGTTTCCATCTCGGTAGCTTTGCGTAGGTGCAACGACAGGTCTAAGTATAGCAGGTTTGATGATCCCAAGTTACTTTTCGTAAAGCATAACCTGACGGTTGCAGGCGGTACGTTCGGAGCTGGAAAACATGTTTGGGCTGTCACTTTGCCTGACCTCATTCAAATTTTCAAGGTGAGTCCCCCCTCCCCTCCTTTTTTTTTTTTGCGTGTCTTCTCCTTTTTGTTATTTCCTTTCTACTGACTGCAGTTGCACAGATTCTCTATGCCTACACGTTTCTCTATGCAGCTACCTGCTCCGCGACCAAAATGTCGATTATTTTTTTCTACCGGCGTCTTTTTATGCCCTTAGCCCGGGGTCGATCATTAAGGTGGTCAATTATCTTCTGCTCCGTTCTTGCCCTGTCATATCCAATTACTGTTTGGGTCACCATGGGAAACTGCTGTAGACCAGTGTCTTTCTATTGGACCCAGTTTAGCGGTACTAAGGGTGAGTGTATCGACGTCAAGACATTCTTTCTTGCACTCGGAATTATCAATATGCTCAACGACATAATCATTTTGGCGGTTGGATTCCCACCAGTTCTGAAACTGCAAATGTCGAATAGAAAGAAGGCTGCAGTGTGCGGCATCCTACTCCTAGGAAGCTTGTTAGAAGAATCCAATTCCTGGGACTCTACCGAACGTGAGAGCTGACAGATATTATAGTGTCTGCGTCGCCAGCATTGTACGTGTCTATTATCTGTCTGAGTTTACCAAGGCCATCGATGTCACCTGGTTGATGGGTCCCGTTTTTATCTGGTCTACCATCGAGCCGTCTATTGGAATCGTCTGCGCTTGTCTCCCCCATCTCGCTCCTCTCGTCAAGTTAGCTCGAAAAAATATATCGTCTAGTTTCAATAGGACGTCGGAACCTCCATATCCAAGTACACAGTGGAGATCCCGCAGCGGTCCTGCACAGAGTTTACAGAAGGGGATACTGCCGCTGTTTACATTTAGGGATAAAATATCGAGGGCAGAATTAGATGATGAAATCGGCCTGACAAACCAGGTGACGACCGGGCTTCATACACGGAAGGCGAATTCATTCGAATCCCACTCGGATGAAAATCTTCAAAATCACACAATTGTTGTGCAGTCGAGCATTGTACAGTCAATCTCACAGAAATAAAATCTTATGTACTCTGGCGGAGAATCCTCGCATATGCACACACGGGACACTAAACCAAAATTATATTTCGGATCGACTGTTATGTTGCTGTAAGAGACAATGTAAAAAAAAGTATACGCAACTTAACTTCAGCATTCATTTATTCCAGTTCCTTTTTTAGTGGAAGTAATATCTTAGAATAACTGTATATTTGTAAAGACTATACTCTGTACTATGGAGGAAATATTTAAACTCCGCTAGTTAAAACCATTTATACAGTGATATCCTACATAAAGTCCGTAACATACTTGTTGCAGTACTTGAGAAACTCAGCTGCTATTCCAGATCCTCCCTCTTCCTTCGCCTTCATCGCTGCCAGCAGGTCTTCCCGCGGGCTTGGATGCAGACGCCCCCACGGTAGCACGTACTTCCCTCCATCCTCCAACGCCAGCTCGTTCGAGAATGCTGCCCAGAGTTCAGTATATGCGCCATAGCGAGCGGGATACAGCAGCGGCGCAACAAGCCAGGGAAGAATAGCTGGGAAATGACGTATTAGGTTGGACTTCAAATTGCCTGGGTTCTGCACAATGCTGAGGATGCCGGGATCTGAGCTACCAGCCTGGATTGCCAGCTCGTGAGCCAGCAACCAGTTTCCCAGCTTAGTGTTGACATAATTACGCTGCTGGTCGGCGGGCGGGTGCTCAAGTTCGTTCAGCAACGTGGGTACCCCTTGGGGCGCAGAGAGGTCGACTACGATGGAGGAAGTCCAGATAACTCGAACGCTAGCGGATGGTGCTTCCTGTGCCGTCTGTCGCAGGATCGGTAGCAATAACTGGGTCAGAAGGTGCGGACCCAGGCAGTTCGTCGCCATTTGCAGTTCGTGTCCCTGTGGCGAAACAGAGCCCCTCGGCGGGTTAGAGACGCCAGCGTTGTTGAACAAGACATCAAGTCGTGACTCGGCCGCTGTGAACCTCTTCACCGCAGGTTTGATGGTAGTCAGATCGTCGAGCGACAGTGACAGGAAGATAACCTCTCCACCTTCACTACCGGGTAGGGCCTCAATCGTGGCTATTGCGTTCCGCGCTTTCTCTTCAGAGCGTCCTGCAAGATAGACCTTTCCACCCGCCTGATAGAGAAGCTTGCACAGCTCCAGTCCGACACCCGAATAGCCCCCTGTAACGATAAAGACTTTGCCCCGTTGGCTAGGTAAGTTATCCTCAGTCAGTGTGGGTTTAGGAGGGAAGAATTGCGACCAGGTGGTTCCCATGACGAGAAAACTCAGTGTAGAGTATATTCTATTCGGTCTCGAAGCTGTAAAGAGTTCGATGCAACACGATTTTGCAGCTGCTGGCTTCTGAAAGTGAGTCGCAATATAATTTTGAAATGCCAAAATTAGTCATGTTAAGGCCCCCCAGCCCCTGATTCGTAGGAGGTTCTTTCTATTGGGTGAGCCTTTTATTATGTTCGCACGATCCAACATCCCTCGCAAGCCCCTCCGGTCATAAGCCCAAAATTGTTTAAATGCAGAATGACACGCCAGATATTGAACTTGGTAGATTAGAAAATATGATACGGTACAAGTCTGGAAACAGGTGCAATCCCGGACCAATAGATGTATGATTTTATAGTGCAGAAGGATTACACATCGATCTGAACAGGCAATTAGATAACTTTACTACAACTCCAGCAAGCGGTAGCAATCGCTCGTATAAGACCTTGAATAACGTACCTAAAATTTCTCCCCTCGCCCCAGTTAAGACTTTGCCCATTTTTTTTACAACTCTGGCTCTATTTTCATTCCTCACAAGTCATTCATCTTAGCCTCTCTACTTTCCCCTCACCGCCTTGAGCGCGCATCCCTTCCTGAACGCTAGCCAGGAGCTGTTTGCGCAGTCCCCTCATCTCTAATAGTCTCCACAACGAGACCCGCAGCTTCGCGCAGCTTTCAGGAATGACTCTATCTAAACATATAGCAACCACCACCCCTTAGATTATAACTTTCGTATTTCAGAAGTGGGTGTTGCTCCTGAGATGGAATATTTCCTGCCGTGACGGTAAGAGTTGGGGAAGGGTCCCAACGTTAACATAGGTCTAAAGACCAAATAATTCGAACACAAGGGCACAATACCTGGGAGGCCTTTCGACAAATCCACGGTCGCAAAAAAAGCTTCGTTATAGCGATAGAAGATATAAATCTCACCATAGCACGTCTAGACATATATTTGCAGGATCCGGGTCACTAGCATGTAATATCAACTTTATATAAATTCTTCGGTCCATCTTTAACAACTGTAACAATCTCAAGTGAAATCAGCTTGGGATACGCTGAATCAGGTGCTCGGATTGATAATTTAAGCGATGCTGCAGCGTAGTATCCATCTGTGGTGACCTGCCTGCAAAACATCTTTGATGGAACAATTTAGGAATGAAAGTATAGAGATGCAGGGATCTTTATTCAATCGGGTGGTCTAAATTATATGCGGAACTAACTTCTGTAATATGTCTGATAATTACATCTGGCCAAAGCAAAGATAGGTGGAGTTATGGTATTAGGGATAGAATTACCCCTCTCTCGGGGATCCCAATAATACCCGCCCGCGCGGATATCCCGGGTCTCTTCATTTTGTCCTCGCTTAATCGCGTGGCACTCTCTAGAGGTCCCCTGATTATTATGATGCAAACTGTTTAGTGTACACCTGTACCTGCCTCCAAGCACGAAGCGATCCAAACGACTGGAGACAATGTTCTCCGCCCATGTCTTGGTGCGATCAGGACTTAGGCTTTGCACTCTCTTGTACGGAAGTGGCGGCTTAGTGGATCTAGCACAGCCTCATTTGGCCAGCCCACCGAGCATAGCTAGAGTCCGAAAATGAGATTAGAGGTGATTTCGTCGATCGATTGCCCCATTTGATCCAATAATGATTCGGCTCGTGCCCAATCTTGATCGCTCTAGCCCGTATTGAGCTAAGGTCAAGCCACAGTGAAGAGATCAGATCAGAAGCCCCGCCATAGCGTCCTCTGCAGGGCTACGGGGTATTTGACGAGATATATATATTACGATAACTACCCGCGCTTTCGTATGATTTAAATTAACTTGTTACTCGTTCGAATTATCGTTTCACACCCGCACCAGCGCCATGGCCCCGCTCTCGCCAGTCCCGGAGCCGATCGCCATATTCGACCAGTTCGTATCCAAGGAGACACAGACGCTGGTCCTTCGCGAAAAGGTTCTCTCAGTCTCTGGGGACAGCTTCGACATCAAGCTCCTCGGTGGGGACACACTTTTGAAGGTGCATGGCGCATGGCTATCCTTCTCCGGCCGCAAGAAAGTTTCCGACGCCAAGGGAAAGCACCTATGCGACATAGTCAAGGAGCATCTGCATCTCCTAACAACTTATGCAGTGGAAGATACCCACAGAAAGACGATATTGGAGGTGAAAAGTAATCTAACAGGTAAGTATGGTCCATGATCAGCATTGAATATACTGGCCAGAGATCTGTCTGCCTTCTCTACTAGATTTTGCCTATCTATTATCGCATCATCTCTAACAATATACTAGTACTCGGCTCCAAGGCAACTGCAACCTTTACCTCATCGACGGGCAAGGCTGAAATATTTAAGATTAAGGGTGATTGGTTCGACCACAATGCGGACATCGTTGACGATAAAACTGGCCACACTGTTGCACGCATCAACCGTAAGCTGCTGAGCGGCCGTGATCTGGTATTCGGCCAGCAAACATACGCAGTGGAGGTTGCCCCAGGCGTTGATGCAGCACTTATAGCTGCATTATGTATTTGCTTCGACGAGAAAAATAACGACGAGCGTGGTTAGGGTAACTAGATCTATCTGTGAAAGATTATTAGAAAAATAATTTACTATATGTTCAAACTTATAATTGATGTTACTATTATATTTCCATATAGTAATTTTATCTTATACAATGATCAATGCTTTAAGCCTGTACTACCTGATCACTTAACGATTAGTTAGTGAGAATGTATAAATAACGAAACCCTGCTCGCTTCATTAACACTTTCCATATAGGATTTTATAGACTGGAAAATTTCTACGCCAATGCCATTCCGCTATTAGACTATATAACCGAGCATGCTAACACAAGATTTGACAACATCAACGTCGATGGGGTCCTATTTCAACTTATTACGTTCTATTATGTAGAGGGCAGCCATTGCTATCTAAGGAAAGAAGAGAGAAGAGACACAGTATTAGTGACCTAAAGAATGAAAGCAGAAATAGAGAACCGGGTTAATAGTAAACAAATACCTACCTAGTCCAATACTTGGTGGAAAGTTTATCAATGAATACGTCTCTGTAATAAATAAATTGTATAGATTGGAAACGTATTGCTTGAAAGACCCGGTGGAGTTAGAAGCATTCTCCACCAACTACACATTATCTGAGAAGTATTAATAGGAAGAGGACATCCTGCATACTATAAGAGATATCTTCTGAATAGTTCCATAATCAATTAAGAACAAAGAAACATTTACTACAAATAAAGCTAAAAGCAAAGGCTCGTCACTATACAGAGGATTGTATCTTCCGTTGTGATTTGATTCTGTTTCCGCAAGCACTTCCATATCCCGCACCAATCCTCATACTGGCTACGGAGATATCTCAGTATGTCTTCATATTTCTAGTTCTCGAGATCTAACTTTTAGTGAGTATAGTGAGTGGCATGCACTTGAAATGATACTAATAGGCTTGTCATAGCCTACTAGGAGTGCTAAAACATAGTGGGGGAGGGGGGGGGGTGCTCATCGATTCGGTGTCGCGCTATGAACCGTCTAGTTAGTGGTAAATGTATACATCTTGAGTGGCATTGCAGATAGTATTAGTTATGTTATTCGTTGTTCTTTTCTTCCTCCTGTCGCTCCCAGAAACCCATCCGGTTGCTTCCACGCGAGCATCTCGCACTGCAGCGAGGCGAACCAAGCATCCTCCGTCTCTGCCCACTTCTCCACGGCGAGCAGCGTCTCCCGGATCTCGTCCTCGGTGATGCCGGCATCCAGCCAGCTCTGGCAGAAGGGATCTCCCTGTTTCAGTTGGCCGGCGGCACGCCAAGCCAACCACTTCCGAGTCTGCGGCCCCGAGTACACCGTCGTTCCGGCGCCAACCCGTACCTTGCCGCCGTCATTGTCGAAGCCAGCCGTACGGAACAGTGCCGGCATTCTCGTCCCCGTGGGGTCTGGGTCGGGTTCTCCCTTGAATAATGCGCGACTTAGATTTCCCACCCACAGCCGGTCAAGGCCCAAGCTCTGCGGGTAGAAGTGCTGGTCTGCTGCGTCGCGCGTGGCCAGGATGCCGCCCGGCTTTAAGACCCGTCGCATCTCAGCCAGCGCCCGGAGTGGCATATCTGGCGGCGGCAGATGCCCGAAGACTTGGGATGAGTAAATGATATCAAAACGTATCGTCAGGGTAGGTGAGCCGCTCCAGGATGTTGCCTTCCTCGAAGACGACGGAGCCTGGACCCTGGGTGGGGATGTTGGCCTCGGTTGCCAATGCCTTTGCCTTCTACAAGACAGTTGTTGAGATATCGATTCCGATCGTCGTGCCTTCGCTAGCGTACTTGGCCAAGCCCGTCGTAATGGTACCTGGGCCGCAGCCTACATCGAGAATGCAGTCTGTCTTCTTGATATACGGCAGGAGGAAGGCGGCGTCTGACTCGGCCGTGCGCAACTGGTGGGTTGCGATGGTGCAGTTGGAGTATCCCTGCGTATAATTGCTTGGTTGACTGTGTGGCGCTATATTTGCAATGACTCTGGAGGAGATTTCAATGTCTTGTAAGAATGTGATTTACTGTATTAAGCTCTGTTGGATAAAGAACTGTTCTCAAATTGTGTTCATATTCACAATCCAAAGCGTGGTGAATGCTGGAGTAAGGAAGGCACTACCTCCGTTAAGTCCGATATGCATTAGTGTGTAGTAGAATAGTAATAGAGAGGGACCCATCTAGTTATTGCAAAAATCTACCTTCGAGTGTATCGCACTATGGTGTTCTTGATCGGTTAGGCTAATATCTATAGAATTAATTGGCCTTCTAGTAGATGTGCACGACAGCACCTGACAGACAACCGTTAAGGAATTTCATACCAACAGCAGTATTGCTAAACATCCTGGTACAAGGATGCTTAGACATTGATAAAGTATAACACCTCTTAGAACCAAAGACATGCCTAGTGAACTTGAGAATTATAAACAGGTGCTAAAGAAATTACCTATCGATAGGAAGACAGATAACCTTCAGGTGGGCACTAATGTCTCGGATTGGACGCTTAACTAAACTATCTCCATTGAATGCCCGATCACCGGGATGTATGGCTGAGGGAACGCGTGGCTGTCAGGCCGCAGAAATACGAGGATCAAGACCAGTAACCAAGGTTTTGCGGCCGAGATTCCTGAAGCTCTGGGTAGCATTGGGGGCCAAAAGCAGTGGACTAAAATCACGCATTCCTCTTGCTTCTTACGTCGCTAACATCGTTTTGCCCTATATTGACTTCTCTGATTTAGGGTTTGTGTCGAGAGCCTTGATTGCCAGGTATCTTCGGACACTAGTTGAGACCTGCAGAAATACAATCGACGTCATAAGAACTCAAATTTCCTAGAACGGATCACCACCCGGATCAGTCCAACTTGTCAAAGGAACAGATAAGATAGCGCCATGTAAACTCTCTCTCAATTGCGACAAGGCTTGATACTACGGAAGCTAGAAATAACTAGTTGGATTGTAAGTCTTTGCTTCTTCATCACCACTATTATCATGTTGTGCGTCCTAGATGGCCGTCTGCTTCTAGATTTATAGTCTGGAATTATAGTAAAGGTAGTGATTGAATTATTGTCCACATTTGCCAAAAGTCTTTTTTTTGACGGCTCCTACGTATCCTGCTATTAGACATACCCCAATGGCTTCGAAAATTGCGAAAGAGACTTATGGATGACTCTCTAATATTGACTAAGCTAGTCAAGGACCATAGGGACTCATCTTCTCGCACGTCGAAAGCAGGAGATTTGAGCTTAATTCAATCCACGAGCTTAGCCTCTAAGTCTCTAAGACATAGGTAGATCTAGGTCTAAGATCCTGGATACTAGACCTAGTATAAATTGAGATCTAATTCGGTCTAGATCTATAACTAAAATCTAAAATTAAACCCCAGTTGAATTCAATGAGCTAAACCTTAAAGTGTTTATGAGTCGATCTAAAGTTATAGGACCAAGCTCAATTCAATGCGATATAAAATTAAGCTTAAATCCAGAGGTCTTTGCTAGTTGAGTTTGAGTTAAAGTGAGCTTAAAGTCGACTCAATGCCAACACAGATGCTTTGATTTGATAAGTAGCAAGATATTGAACTCTATCTAATATGTTATAGTTATAATAATTTTAAGACAATTCTCATTAGAGATTTCTAGCTTTCATTAGTTATGCTTATCTTGCTCCAGTTAACGCGTAAATTTAGATTGGAATCTACTCATTTTCTTGGAAAAGCTAATTATCAATATTCTAAGAAAGCGCGTTGCCGCCCTCTCTCTGTGTTTATCTACATGATGAGGCTTATGATTAGATACTAGAAAAGTATCTACTATGGCAAAGGTATTGACATCTAATTAAGTCTAAGAAAATATTACCAAAAACGGTTTTTCTTTCCATGATCCTCTATAATTTTTTTTAAAATAGAGAGATGCTTCTGAACATTTCCCTACTTCCTAATAGTCAATAAGCGCAGTATCTAATCAACTGTTATGTATTGTAGTGTCGTTCAGGAGGTTCAGAAAACTATAGGGATACAGGCGGCATTAAGCATAGAATAGTTCTAATGTAAATCGAAAGATGTACTAATTGTTACGGCAAAATATAAATCTACAGACTTTAAACATTGAAGCCATGTTAGATCTTAGAAAATTCCTACATTTATGGTTGAAGTTAAGGTGATACTGGCGATAACTAACGGCGGACTATTGTACTGAGAGAGCCAGTACAAGGATCGAATGGGAACACTTGATAGAAGTGGTATGGAGAGTATTTAATGCGCAGAGCTTAGAACAGACAGAATATCAACTATCAGTTTATGTAAATTTTTTATAATTCAGTAGATTTTGTTTCTACAAGTAACTCACAATATTTTAAGATACTCAGCGGGAGCATGCTAGGATATAAACCAGCCAAAGTTACGAGCTCGTTCATTTCCGTGTTATCTCCAACCTCTACGCTGATTGATGTGCTTTTCGATCGTCCTTCCGTGCACGATGTCCCGATTTAAAAATTTGCCACTAAAGAACATTTTCATTGTTAATTATATGAATGCTTCATACATTTGGCTAAAAAAGAACAAAGACGCCAAAGCGTGTCTTTATAGTTCGACGAAAACTAATCCATCCCCTATTTAAAAGAAGGTGGCTCGAGGAAATAAAGTTCCTAATAAAGCTATAATATTTTAATGTATATATGTACATGAAATATCTTTAAAATAAAATAAGCTACTGGATATTTAGTTACAAGGAATTCTACATATGTGCTCTCGCTATGAGACTATATAGTGTATAAATTATTGAATTCAGCGGCTATACAAACAGTCTTTGAAATATTATCCTCTACATCCGCGGTAAATAGCAGTAAGAATTCAGATGTAGTAGCTTTAGGATGCTAAATTGATGCTTCATCAGGTGCTTGAGACACTTGAAGAAGTTGAGATAACCGAGCTAGCAGATAAAGATACCCCTGATGGAACGGTACCGTTTCCTCCTGAACCACCACCAATCCCCGAGCTTTCAGTGTTTTCGTGGCCGCCATCAGCCTCGTAATACGCGGCAATGCTATAGTAGTCATCATCCGTGTAATCTGCTGAAGTATTAACACCGATCTGTATCCATGCAAACAGGCCATCAGTGATGGAGTCTCCGAGATATAGGTATTCCGGGAATGGATCGTAATCATTTGCGGCTTGAACAATGCTCCACATGTCATCAGCGTTAGTAGTAATGGCCTGGGTGTTGGTATTATATGGATAGGTATCCTCGACAGCAGATCGCAGGACTTCGTTCCAGAAGAGCTGGCCAATGTGCGTCACTGTACCCGTGGCGACCGCTAAGGTACCATTGGCGTTGGCTGTCACATTCATATGAGCAAGGAGGTGTGTGTGAGTAGCACGGCCGTCATAGTGTCCAGGGAAGATAGTTTCGAAGGAGACGACGCCATCCCGATCGGTAGATTGGATACCGCGGAGATAGGTAGAATTCCAGCCGCCAGCAGCGTAGTTTCCGCTAACGCTGATACCACTATATTCAAATGAGCATACCAGTAACATCTAAAGATAGCAAACTTGAACTCTTACCTGTATACTCCAGTAGCATTAGCATTCCAGATATCAACATAGACATTGGGTACCGGTTTGCAGGTGTTGACGTCAATAAACTGAACTTCCAGGTAAAGGTCAATGCCATCGCAGTATTTATCCTCTTTGACGTTCTTGCGTATAAGTTCCCCCCACACGTAGTACGGACCATCGGTGACCTCAGGAGTAAGAATAGAACTTGTATTAGCGGCGAAAATGATATTGTCAGGCGTCTGTGGATTGTATGTGACAATTCCAGTCTTGTTATGGTTGATGATTTCATATTCTTCCAAGGTTTCTAGGTCACGACGCCATTTTTGGGCATCTAGCAATGTAGATATCTGTTAGTACAAGATTTTTGACCGATGATGGAGCAAGACCCACGGGTAATGATGCCTCTCTTTTTACGTAGTTCACGGGTCACTTTGGCACGTCGTGCAATATTCCGAGCATGAAGGCCTCCGTAAACGGTCGAGTTTGAGCAAGAATCAAGAGAACGTTTTGCTGAAGCAGCCAATATATTTCGCGTCTGAACTTGACGCTTGATGACTGCAGTCTCATGTTTTTCTCCAGGATGGGAATAAGCACCGCCAATCATGCAAGTAGCCACAATGGCTCCCAGAATCTTTGAAAGCTGGACCATGGTCTGTGTTTGTCACAAGAATAACCAAAAGGATAATGAGGGAAGATTGACAGGTGTCTCAGCCTCAGCTGTTAATACAACAATAATGCTTTTTCCTGCCAATGCTGAAGGTAAGACTATATATGTACACTGATAATCATTAAGAAAATACTAGATCCTTTATTTCTCTACAAATTACATGATACGTATTACTCAATTATGCCTCAGACGGGGCACGTAGACCCATTTTCCCCTGCAATTGTTTCGAAACGCCAGGAAAATATCTAAGACGTCAGTCATTTTCGCCAAGAAAGCAAAGACGGGATAAATGCCCAGCGCAAAGTGATTTTTGCCAATAATATTAATACTTTTAGCAATAAACAATTATTGATACGCGTAATCAGTGTCACTTGTGGATGAATGCCCAAAGAAGCCAAGCATAGTCCAGCGTAGAAGCTGACGAAGCAACTTACATAACATCAAAAAGCCAAGATAAGAAAGAAAGGCAGCTCGTTCAAGCCTTCCCAATGTATCAAAGATCTGCGAATAGAATAATACTGGCAAACTTAATCCTCAACGCGGCCTAACCCATATTTAGAATATCCATAAATTTTAATGGCTAACAGGCCGATCAGCCGAGCTTTGTTATCTACTCGCCCTACCGAGGTCTGGACGTTCCGCGGCTAACCGCCTTACCGTATTTAGCATCGTACTCGTATACGCCGACAATGATATTACTCCCCCGCAATTAATACTAGGATATCAGCACTGTTCCATAATACCGGGGGACAGCTCCACTCCGGCGCAACTTCTGACAAAGCCAGGACTATACGAAGGGACGCACACCGCAGAGCCGGGTCGTGATTCTAAATTTCCTAATTGAAGTTTTTTAAGTGGTATAGTCCGAAGACTATTCTGCAGAAGAGAAAGGTAAATACCAGCTCTATTGTAGCTGCATACAGCATTTTATCAATAGAGAATCTTTGGATCTAACGGATATGTATATATATTCGTATAGATGTTATCGACCTGTAAAGAAAGAAGAAGGATTTTCTTTTATATAGTGGCTGTTGTACATATGTAATAATGCTTATTTCTTAGTACATCTGAGATTGGCTCTTGGCTCTTGATAGGCCATATGAATGCTCACCATAGCCTTCTACAAAATGCCCACTTTGCGCTGAAAACGCTCAGTAGATCGAAACCAACAGAGTTTATCCCAGTCGATCTCCCGGCACTTAACTGCGAGAAAGCAAATCAGGTCGTCTTAATTATTTAGCATTCCGATATTTATACTCTCAAGACTTTCCTATAACAAGACTAAGATACTCTATTTTAAGTAATGACCATTAGCGATTTATAAATAGAGTCCAAGTTTCTTCATTTAATCTTGATTGTTAATATTTGGACCAGAATCTAATTATAAATTAATAGATAAGGCTCTTCAGATAAAGAGATTAATTTATATAGTAGCTAGTTAAATATCTTATTAAAACTTATAATAAAGATGAAATTTTTTATGCTTATATTATCTGCCCTAGTCAATGTATTATTTTAAGAATGAACCTAGATATTTTATAAACAATATTAAGAAAGTCTAATAGTAAGAAAAAAAAAAGGTTATTCGAAAGCTAGTATATCTTAATTCTGAGATTGTTGAAAATGATATTATTCAAGTGCATAAATAATAGTCCAGAGATGAAATATAACATCTACTGGTAAATTAATGGATGATACTTTGGGACTAGACGATCAGTATTGTACATTGTCTATTTATGCTTGGCAAAAAGGTCCTCCGGTTGTCCGACGCACAGATTTTTCATCGAGCTGGTCCACTCTAATGCTGTTTACTTCTGCCTGGAATATATAGTATATTCAGCACAGGCAACATCATAAGATACTTGAGTATGTTGGGACGAGCTTCTGGTAAAAGTCATAGAGGGGGGGCCTGATTGGCCTTCAAAACGTGCCATAATTTCTGTTGTATTTGTAGGTGAACAATAATTTAGCTTCGCGTGGGTAGCAAGTTGCAGCTATCTATAAACCCGGCGCACCTTGCGGAGCTAACCTAGCTTACCTTATTAAATTTTTGCCACTTTATTTTTCTCCTCAAATGACTTAAAGAATGTAATGATAATAATTACAAAATGTCTATTCTGAAGAATGCAAGTGAAGTATTTAAATCCGGCCTATGGACTTCCACTTTAATTTACAATATGCCTCTGCTCTGTAGAGATGTACCATTATCTTAATTCGCATAGATTACTCTAATATTGCGGGGTACTAGAATGTAATAATTAGTTTTGCAACTTAGTTAGCGCGACGGCACATTGACATGATGCGATCTAAGTCAACGGGCTCCGCACCCGAGAGAACACCGCGCATTACAGGAGACAGAACAGTTTCCCCCAAGCTTGCACCACCCGAATTTACATTTCCACATACATTGGATCCCTGCATAAATTTATCGTTCTGATTGCACAACATCAGAATGTCTCGTCAGATCCCCAGCAGTAAGTGAATTTCCTGACCCTTCTCGACACGGTGACATTTGGCACTAGTGCTGATTCTCTACCCACAGCACTTCGTAACTTTTCCAACAAAAGCCCATCAACCGGGATACCTCACCCGGATTTTGAAAGAAGCGGTCCTAACGAATTGGACATTGATATTAGTACGCATTTATACAGCTGCATCATGTTAGATCTTGCTAATGCATTTCAGGCATTTCAAGGATCATACCCACGCAGCAGCCGAATCAGCCGGGCCCCGGTATCCTGACTGTTACCCTCCACGAAGGAGTCGGCCTTTCCGCACCAGACCAATCTAAGGAAGCGTTCAATATCCAACAGCATGAATCTATCACGCAGAGTGACGGATCTCCTGGGGCATGGCATTCCTATCTGCCCTGCCGGAAGCAGTTCTTACCTTACGCCATTTTATGTTTTGACCAGTCGCAGGTGTTTGTCGGTTCTATTGCAGGGACTACAGAAAACCCCATATGGGCAGAAGAGACTATTCTCTGGAAATTTGATGTTTCACGGGCCTCTGAATTGACGGTACATCTTTATCTCAAGAACCCAAATGTTTCTCAGGGAGGTCAAGATATATCCCTCGGTGTGGTGAGAATAATTCCTGCATTTGAAGAGGAAAACCCTTTTAGTTTGGAATGGCTGGACGTCCAAGAAGGCACCGGGAGGGTTCGTATCGGGGTCGAATATCTCAAGAACAAGTCATTAGAGATAGGAGATGTGGAACATGCGTATTTTTATGAAAATGGTCAATATGGAGAGATCAATGCGTGGAGGAAGAAAGACACCCGGCAAGTCTACGCTTTAAAGACAATTCGAACAGCTGATGTTAGTCCCTCATCAGCGATACTACATAGCCTTCGTTTCCGGATCAACAGCCCTTTCATCGCACCACTCATATTTGCTTCTCAATCACCCCGGGGTTTGTACCTTTTTTCACCATTCGTCACTGGTGGACACCTCTTCTATTACCTCCAGAGAGATCAGTGTTTTGATATTGATAGATCGAGATTCTATGCTGCTGAAATTCTCAGTGCATTAGATCATCTACACAATCTCGATATTTCTTACCATGGGATGGGGCGAAAGAACATCATTCTCGATTCCTTCGGACACATTGTGATCGTTGATCTCGGCCTCTTCTTGCCAGAGGCAGAGGATGAAGAGGGCACCGGCAGTGGAGCTTCTCAGTATCCAGCCCCAGAAACACTCCTTGGCCAAGATCAGTCCAAGGCATCAGACTGGTGGACACTTGGAGTTTTTCTTCATGAGATGCTCACAGGATTACCTCCCTTCTATGACGAGAGCGTTGACGAAACGCACCGCAAGATTCTCTCCGAACCGCTCCAACTTCCAGGTTCACTGTCTCCATCTGCCAAGGGTATACTCTCAAAACTCCTTAAACGCAATCCAGAGGAACGACTCGGAGCAAAAGGCGCGTTCGAAATCAAGGCTCACCCTTTTTTCATCGGGGTGGACTGGGACAAGCTTACGCGGAGGGAATACAAACCGACGTTCAAACCTCACCTTATTGCAACATTCTTCAGGGAAAAATCATGCCCGAGGCTGACTCGGGCTCAGATACAGCAACAATTCGTTGGCTGGGAGTACAAGCGCCCGCCAGGCAGTCCGACACTCACAGGGAGCCCCAACAAAGCCAGCGCTCCACCAAGCAAACAGTCGATTGCTGCGGAAGAACCCATATCGCCAGATGTAGCCGACTCTCCTCGGCCCTCCTCGGCCCCTCAAGTAGGAGTTGACGATGACCTTGCATGGGAGCTAGTTTGGGAAGAGGCAGCTCAAGTATTTCTTTTTTACAATCACTTCACCAACACGAAACAGCCTATCAATAGTCGAGGTGCATATCCTAAATCGGCGTGTGAAACACAGAAGCCTCTAGCTACTCGTACGACACTTGAAGATCACTCTGCAATACACGATGTGTCTGATCACACTGATCATAACGTCCCCACTCAAGCACAGAAGGAAGATGTACTTGAGGCGGCGTTGAAGGCCAACTGTTTACATGTAATTCCTCAACTGCTGGACAGATACGGCATGAATTTGAATATACACGTTCCTTATCGGTGGCAAACACCGCTGGAGTGGGCCACGGAACATGAAAACTTGGATCTGATAAAATTGTTTCTCGACTATGGAGCCGATCCAAGCTTTACCTTAGCAAGAGAAGACAAAAATAAAGCTGCACTAACAATAGCTGTAGAGAAAAGGAACCAGGAGCTCGTTGAGATCTTGGTGCAGAGGACTGATCGGGTGCTCTGTACTAGAGCTTTGGGTTTTGCTGTAGATCGAAAAGACGCCGGAATGGTAACCGTCCTACTGGCGAACCATGTCAAGTGTGATTTCGAAGAGTCGGATCGACCACGCCCAGCTCATCCTAACGAAGGTTGTTTCTTCTTCGATATATCACTGCCAGATGAGTTTATACCACCCCTCGTGCGGGCTGTCAAGCTGGATAATCTGGAGCTGGTGCGGCTGCTTTTGGCGCATGGGGCGGATGCTAATGTCGGGTTTCATACTTTGCACTGGCAGGAGATCCGAGAGCCAGATGGTCTGATAATGCATCCGAGCATGTACTGCGGAAGAGTTGTGCAGCTGGCGATGGATCTGGGGCGTCGGGATATGGTGCGGGTGCTCCTTGAGGCAGGAGCGGATATTGGGATGGGGCAACCAGTTTGGAAACACCATGAGTGTATGATGATGCCGATGGAGGACTATTTTAGGATTTTGGATGGCCTGAGAAGAGAGGCAGGTGCGGTGAAGAAGTAGGTAGAGAGTTATCTAGCAGGGAGTGGGCGGGGTGGTTGCAGCTCTCTTCTCTCGTGCATTTCTTAAGTTATCTTCATCTCCGGTAACTAAACGATCATTCATTTGAGACCGCAATTGATACTTAGCACTTGAAGTCTCTTCGCAAGGATGAATAAACATTGAAAATTTTTTTTCATTTTCTATTTTCTATTTTCTATTTACACCTGAGACACTATACTCTCCCGGCTTCATCTAAAGAATCAACCAAAAATTTCCACCCTATCCTCAAGCAGCTGAAGTTGCTGTCACCCCCGCCACCACCGCAGTGCCCCAAACGATTGGCGTACGCTCATGATAAGTCGTATTCCCATATAAACTCCGCAAATACTCCCTTTGCTCCTGGCCCAGTGGATGATGCGCAGGCATACTCTTCCTCCTCTCCAGTAACTCCCGCTTCCGCTTAGCGTCTACCCCTGCCCCTGGCAGGAGATCTTAGGCGTACCCGCCGACACGATGGCTCGCTCAACACACCCGGACTTGATCAAGAACAGCAGATAGAAGTCGGCGCTCGTGCCGTCCGAACCCGATGCGTCCGTCCGCGTCCAATACATCAGCGCGCCACACCCGTCTTCTTGTTTCTTGAGTGCGGAGTCGCCATCAGTGACCCAGCTTGAGATGTCGAAGATGAGAAATTCGAGGCAATGAGGTCGTCTGTCAGAGGAAATGAGATGGTTAGCAGGTTTTGCTTGTGGGAGGTTGTTTTCTGTGGGGTGTTTTCTGCTGGGCGGAGAATAGGGAAGGTAGGTGAGTGGGAATGGCGTAGTCTGATGTGAAGCTTATCCCAGAAGTAACATTCCGCAGTAGGTGAAGTTGTGGTGCTAGTGGTGCTGGTGCTGGTACTAGTGCTACTGGTACTTGTAGTTGTGGTAATAGGCGGAATGTCGGGAAACATGGAATCCCATATCATGACATTGACAGTATATAACGACTTTGAGCAGATTCACGTTAGAAAAATAATTTTCTAGTCCTGCGGGAGGGGATGATGGAACCTATCTCAAGATCGGCCAACGCAGCCAGCGTCGTAGGGAATACATCACCGATTGCGCCATCGTCTATCAGTATTGTTGCCGAGACCGTCTCGGTGCTGCTTCTCGATGAAGGGTTGTTGTCGTCGTCATTGCTGTGAAAGAGCGGGTAAGTAGGTCGGTCTCAACAGTTTCTACCGTCTTAAACGTCTAGAACATGAAGAATATGATCTAGATGCGGATCACTGTTCGCAGATGTGGAATAGGCAGGAACTACATCTTCAAATTTGTCTTCAAGTATAAAAAGGGAGATAGATCTTGACATATAAGAACAGCAGACAATTCAGAGAATTCAATTCTAGATATTATTTTAGTTCGCATTCTTATCTCCATGCCCTGGGATTTCTCGGAGACGCTCTACTCTAGGGATCTCCTGACGGATTTATCTCACACTTTATAGCCCCCCGAAGATAAGTAGCCTGCGCTCTCTAGAGAATTTAAACTTCACGCAGGTCAATGCAGCCGATATGATTCGGTATATTTTTGACTACCATGGTATCACTGATCTTTCAAAGTGTAGAGCTCGATGTAGAGCCTGATTTACTTGGGCATTTCTCCCTACAGGTCGGACCACCACAGCCATGCGAGCCAGGATCGGATTGTCGGTAGCCACTTCAACCAGCTGAATAGCTCTGAATGAGTGGCCACGTGGCTAGATGAAATATCCTCTTTGGTGATGTAATTGACATCTACGCCCACGTTTGCACCCTTTACTCCATGGACGTTTACAGACAGGATTGCGATGGTGGTGGCGCTACCGCGGATCAGTCTTTCCGGATGAACTTAGGGAGAATTTCCAGAGAGGAATGTACACGGTGGGGACTTTGAACTGTGGAAAGGTCTTCAACAATACCATATGGGATTCTCGGTCGGATCCCATATGGCCTGAGGCTCATCGGGCTCAACGGATCAGACTTGGCTCATCGCGGGAAGCCAACCAGGGTCGGCCAGCAATGCTCGACCAATCTATATACAGACATTACATTCTGTATCCTGGTTGCATGCATCATGTGAGGTGATCTATTCTAGCACATTTTTTAGATATTTTGTACCTTCTAATAATTATATTATTAATTTCTTCTGTTTTTACAATTTCTTCTTTGCTTCCACAGCCAATGTTAAGAGACTGTTTAATTACCTCTTTTCTGCCAAGGTTATATCTCCGCGCACGGACATAGTTGTAGGAAAAATCTTAACTGACCAGTGATCTGGCCTTCTAGGAGGCATAACTACAGCTGCAATCATTTTTCAGGGAATAACATAGAGTATTAAGGAAAGACCTGATCTTTGAAAACAATATATATCTTTAACATAACTGGACGCATGGTTAAGTACTATATCCATCTTTATAATTAATAGCTCAACTACTTGCCAGTCACAGATCTCACAATCTTGACTCTTCCATAACACCCAGAATAGTAAGGGTAGCTGGCCTGAAGGTAAACATTGCTGAATGCAGAATCACATGTCGCCAACGTTAATATAAGGTCATTAATCTGCAATTTATGGCACTTTGGTATATACTGGGGTGAAGCTCGCTGAGCTTGAATTCTCTAGCAACTAGCTCAACCCATTTATCTCTATGGGTGGAGCTAGAAGGTGTGGGTGAAACCCGACAGTATATCCACGTGGATATTTGCCGTAAAATACCCAGGGGCAAAAAAGAAGAAGGGGAAAAGTCCAGAATTTGCTTCAAAATACATATATTCTAATGAACTAGAATTTTATAGTGATTTATTGCATGGAACGTAAAGGTTCTATGCTATCAAAAAGCCTAAAGTTAGGCAAGAAGGATGACATTTCCTCTGCAGATTAAAGTTCCTTGCTCCTTCCCTGCTCATTCATCTTTGTTGGTCGAGTTTCTCACTTTTCCTCCAGATTTACCAGCGTTCACATGTCCAACCCATCCGGGGCCATGAGGTAGACGAATACCATGCGTTCACATCAACTTCGGAAGCCGAGCCTGGCTCTGCATCATGGTTCTCGTCGGTCCCCACAGTAATATAGGCTCGTGCACGGCGATTCTCCTGTGGCTGTAGCACTAGATAGACATCGCCAGGCGCACTAACGGTAATGTTGACCAAAAGTAGGTCATAGCGTATCACTTCACCATTTTCACCGTGGCCTTTGAATATATTGTTGCCTTCGCTGGGGAACTCGACTGCGTTGAAATTATATGGAATGTGAGGCTGCACAGATTCTGCGAGACCACTGCTGCTGCTAGCAGCACGTTCGGTCTTGTATGAATCTGGAACAACAACGGTCTTGCCCACTGCCCATAAGGACGGCCGGTAGTCGAAGAGGGCGGTTTCGTTTGGGATACCCATTCCTACAGTCAAGGGGACTGATGGGTCTGTGATTGTCACCTTGCCGTAGACAGCTTCAGATGGACAGTCAAAAGTCAACAACCAGATACGAGTAATTGTAGTATCTGGAAACGCCCATGCTGTAGTAATCGATGTATGGGTGCCATTGTCCAGATGAGGTCTGTGAGCAAGAGCTGTGCCTAGCCAGAGACTAGTGGTGACCACTGCCACGCAGAAGCTGTTTGCGAAAAACATAATGAGAAAACTATGGGAAATTTGATTGTTTCCAGAGACCACAGATGGCGGGTTAGATGCAAATCTTTATTTTCCAGAGTTCCTATAACTGGTGGGCAGCTTCATATTTATAATACTCGTTTTTCCGATCCTAATGAATGCCAAGGATTCCGCCAAAAAAAAAAGAAAAGAAAAAGAAAAAAAGAAAGCATTATGATGATAGCAGCCGTGGCGAAGAGGGTCTCATCTCAAATAGGAGATCTCCATATCGATCTAATTGGATCATATTTGATAGTTCTTGACTAAGTGGTCTACTTTGAGAACCTTCGTAGAAAAGGTACTTCGCCGCCAAGAAATTCCCAAGGTTCTCACAATGGGTCCGTTCCTGGAAACGAAACAAATAGGCGCGAAGTTCCTGGACCCCGAATATGAGAATGACATCATTAAAAACCATAACGGGACAAGTTTTGTGCCTGATACGGATTGCAAACCGAGGGAATAATTTAAGCGGAATTACTTTACGTACTTGGCATGCACTAAACAGAAAGGTCTCTGTTTAGCCAATCATTGCCAATTCACAGGTCTGCGTGATCTCCCAGGCTGGATAATTACGGATTTGCTCTGGGGATCCAGTGAGACAAGCAGCCTAGACAAGTTGCGTTCAATTCTTTGGTTTTGATCCCTTGAAATATTGCTCAAAGACATCCAGATGTTCCTGCAGATACATCAAAGGTACTCTTTCGATTTTCTGTCTGCGTTGTTCGAGCCGATAGAACATGCCTTGCTTTATGATTCCCGTCAATTATCTGTACATGCAGAAAAATCTCCTATTCGTTGGGGAACTGTCGGCGTTTAGATGTTCAGCTGTGTTTATCGGGGTCTTGGCGAGGCGAGCTCGTGAGCTTGTGTATCTTTACGAAGTGGCCCACTGTCGGATACGAAGACTCCCAAGGTCCCCGCGAGATGGTTTTCTAAACGATTTGCCGGTTCTGGGTCTTCTGATGACCTTTTCGACGGTGGCGATGATGGTACTTAAGCTCGGAATTAAAAGGATCTAGAATTAACTATGCTTCGTTGAGATGCCTTTTGCAAAGCCAATGCTATAGTCCAGCATCTCACTAAAGATGCTGGTCAGTAAGATTGATGCGTAGAATAGTATGATACAGCCTACAAGGCACTGCAGATGTAGCATATGGACAGATGGAAAATAGTACTGTCTGTCCATCTACAGGCTTCTCTAGATGAGGGATCAAAGAATACCGTCGCCAGTCTACGCACCGAGTTTGACATGGCTATTCGGGACATATCTACTTCTACCCTAGCCCTTGTGTAGCGCGCCATCTCCAAGGTGATTGCTGAGATAATGTTTATTCATCTGAGGAGTATTAACCTGGCCAATGAAGCGGCGAAAACTAGGCAGTCTGATATGATAATCGCGTATTGAACCCGGCTTTTGAAGTATAATTTTTATTCAGTTTTGCCCTTCCTTAGTTCTCCACGTACTATACTTTCGAAGACCATCTCCTCCTCAGCAGCTCAAAGTTGGCTATTGACAGATGAAGCTGGCACTTGTGACATTAATTCGCCAGATACTTATTTTAGTAAATACGATAAATTTCCTTTAATCCAAACTTTATAGTGAGATCTAGACCGCAATTTACGACAATTACAACCCAGTCCAGTATTATTAACAATTATGAAGGCTTTCTTTACCTGGTTTCACTGCTCTGCTAATACTCCAATCGGCATTCCAATATTCAGTCCTAAATTCTCCACCTTATTTCCCCCTAGTCTATCAGAGGAGTACAAATGGTCAACTCCTACGTGGTGCTTAGAGTGGGTTCGTTGCAATGCATAGAATTGTCAGAATGGATAGAGTAGCTCCGGCTGTGGACTTGTTGTACGTCTATTCAACCAGTTAGAAGTATTTGGAGACCGTCTCATTTCCTGAGATTGACGAAGCCTTCCGCAAACCCCTCCGCTGTAAGAATATGTTGCTTTTTGAAAGCTCTGATCAACTGAGCAAATCGATTTTGGTGTTGCGGAGACACTCTTCAGTAAGGAACTGAGGAAGTCGAGCAGTTCGATCATGTCGGATTTGTGCCCACGATCAGCCTCGAAGTTTCTCCAAAGCTTCCGCTTGAAAGCTCGGGTGCATTTTCTTGACGCAGATATTGACCGTATCAAGTTTAAATTATCCTTCCGGCTCCAGCAGGTTGCGGCGATCGCGAATGGTGGGTCGAAGATTCCTTAATTCAGTGACAAGAATTAATAGGCTAGTGTGGACAATTATAATTTTCAGAAAGATCGTCTCGGACATCGTTGACAATGTTTCTGTCTCTCATCTTGACATTTGTGGGCAGTCATTGTTGATAGCGAGCCTGACGGAGTTCATAGCCGAAATCATCTAATTGCGCTTCCGGAAGCTGACACGAGACGTCAATGGGATATTGCCGCTTCCCGAGACACATCGGCGATGACAGCAGTTTTGGAAAGCGAAGGTAAAACGGAATGATAAATGCCGAATTTCAGAGCGTCTTTCCAGAGATAGAAATAGAGATTGAGACGACTGGAAGTGGTGTAATGTCAATTGTGATTCAAATCTATTCCTGACCATTGAGCAGGCTCCAATTAGTGTAATAATATATCAGCAATTGCAGCGGGGGGCGAGCGCCAGCAATTCTACCCGATTGAGTATGCGATATTAGAGATCTTTCTTGCATCCTTAAATAACGTCTTGTTTTGGAAAAGTAAATCCGAGCAAAAGGAAATTGATATTATCCGAAATGTAACAATATATATTCTTCCAAGTTGTGGAATTTTGCAACGTGTCTCTGTCCGGTCTATGATTGCTACTGATGGATGTTCTTTGTTCTAATTATCGCACAGCCTCCCCGGCCAAATTAGCCAATAAAAAAAATCGGTATTCGTGCCGATTCGAGCGCTGACCCCCTACAGGGAGGTGTTAGTGCGTGCCACTTCGGTGCATTTTGCGCCTCAATGCCAATTCTGGGCATTAGGTGTCATCCCATTGGCCAGTAAAGCGCCCAGGAATATCAGCTGTAACCTGAGTATGAAATGGTGCTCAGCTTACAAATTGCCTCCAAGAGAACAAGTAAAATACATATACAGCACCCGGCTTACAAATCTATCTGGAAGAGAAGAGCGGGGTATATCCCAGGCTTAGATTTCTATATTTAAGATCTCTTAATATCACTTTTGATATCCTCTCCATCATTCACACTCTTCAGCCATTGGTTTAAGGCGTCCAGCTTTAACACTATCTATCTTTAAGCATCATAATCACAATGGCTTCATTCGTCATTACTGGGGCCTCTAGAGGCTTCGGATTAGCACTCGTCCGCCAACTTGCTTCCCTCCCAGCCTCGGATGTTAGCATTGTTATCGCATCTACACGAGGAGATTCCCCAATCTTAGAGGAGCTTGCCAAGAAGTCGCATGGTCGAGTTGTTGTTGTCAAACTCGATGTTACCAATGAAGGATCTATAAAGCATGCAGCAGAAGAGATCAAAGCTAAATTAGGAGGCACGGGACTGGATGTTTTAGTCAACAATGCTGGAGTATGCCAGTATGCCCCCGACGGAGTGAAATCAATGTGAGTTTTTCTTCACCTAACCGTGCTAGGGGATCGATCAGCTAACGTCGTTAGGGATAATCTCGAAGAAAGCTTCACCGTCAATGTCCTTGGCGTCCACTGGGTTACTCGAGCATTTCTCCCGTTGTTACAGAAGGGCACTCTTAAGAAAGTTGCCAACATGTAAGACGATAACCTATCATTTGAAATATTCTTATCTTTAACAAGACCAAGTTCAACCACGCTAGGGTCCATTACACTAGCTCGTGCGGCTCATTATCTTCCCGCCCCATCCTACAAGATCTCGAAAGCAGCAATGAATGCCCTCACCGTACAATACGCTCTTGATTACGAAAAGGAAGGCTTCACATTCATGGCACTCTGCCCCGGTGTATGTAACTTTTTCCTTTTGTTTCTTCGATGTCGAACACTGAAATTGTTCTTTAGTGGATGAAAACAGATCTCGGTGGCGGCGAAATGGCAGATTTGACTCCTGAGCAGGGCGCCAAGGCTTCATTGGATATCATTTTTAGACCAGGACAGGAACTTAATGGGCAAATGCCAAAGGTTTTAGTCAAGGGTTGGGAAAAGGCCAAGGGAAATAACCAGTATGATGGAACTAATGTTCCGTGGTAATGGCTGCGTCTCTGCATTTCTGATGCCAATCTCGTCGCTTTAGTGCTAAGTCTGCTAAGACTGCCGCATGAATTAAAACCGGATATTCTATTAGAAATACACTTGTGGAATCGTACTATACTGTACTGGTGCGCGAGGATGAACTCAACGGCATAAAATGCAATGTCGTTCCAGGCCTTATCGACCAATCAGAAATCAGGGATTCCCGCACCTATTTTATTACCGTATTCGGTTAGAGTTGGTAGTTATGGCTTTAATAGCGTCAAAGGCCGTGGCATCCATGTCATGGAGAATGTGCCGGTTGATTTCGTCCAGGAAAACGCAGATCTTGCGAGTATATGATGCTACTAATGTAGACTTGAGAATATATACATTGGACAGAGGGGTAGGGGCTGTGTCAGATTCCAATATAGAGACAAAATATCGTAGGATGATATCGTTGGAGTGAGGTAGCTGGGGCAAATCAATCGGCGGTACCGTTGATATAATCATGCTGGTCTGATGTGCCTTTAGCATCAAGTACCTCGAATTCCCAGAGGCCACTGGTGCGTTGATTATGGCGGACCGCTATTTTGAAAGGGCAGTTACAGCTCTGGGAACCTGTTATACGCTGCTTTGAAGGGTCGGTTTTCTCATTCTTCAAATGGATAGTTTCTTTCTTCTTCCTATTGCTATAACATAAGATGACTTGATGGATGGAGGCTGCTGAGGCTTTCTTTGTGTGGATGGCTAGGGCAAAGCCCATAGCCTTAGCAGCCTCGTCAGCAGCGGCACGATCCTCATCAAAAGGAAAACCCCGAGAAAATATATCTTCCATAGAAAAAAGGTCTCGCGATGGCTTTATCTAAAAAAAACTACAGGCTAGTGACAATTTGTTCTATTGAAGATTGCGAGATTATGCAACTTTGAACCGGTGGTGTTGGCTAATGTATGGTAAAATTGGTGGTAGCACCGACAGCGGAAGCTCCAGCCATATCGGGTGCAAATTGGCCGAAAATGGTGCCAGGCAGACTTTCCTTTAACAAAGTATGCTTCTGACTACCTCGGGCTTCCCATTACAATATCTCAGTGTTTATTAACACAGAGCTCGTAAGTGTACTAGAAGCTAAATTCATTTCCCCGATGGTCAGATCCAGACCCCCTGGAGTAAAGAGACGCGTGAGAACTTGTTCCAGATATCCAAGGTACTGAACCGCCTTATCCTCAGGGAAAAAGCTTGAGTCAATCGTCATAAGAAGATCTACCCCAGCATTGCCAGGCCGGAGGCAAAAGTTCATGAACATCGCGTCTACCAACCGCTGGACCGTTTCAACGCGGCTTCTAAACAGTCCGAGGTTTTTGGTTGCTGCTTCCTCGTAATCATCGGGAGGATGGACGACTATGACGGGGACAGACGCCAGCAATTGATGCAGCTTATCGCTTAGTCGGACCAAGTGCTGCATACTGACAGCTTCATCTATTCGCTTCTGTACGAATTCCACGTTCTTCCGGAAAGTTAATTCATTGTTGATGCTGGTGGCCAAAGGGGCTGTAGTGCTTGCAGGCCCCATGAGCCTGTCTATTCCCGTGAACTCGGCATCTCGACCACCCAAAAGAATGTTGAACAGGAAATGGTCATATTCTTCGACGTGTGCTGCCACTATTGCCCAGGCTGTGAACATCACGGTCGGATAAGACAGTTCAGCTGGGAGAGTTTCCGGAAAGTCAATGCCGAGGGACAAAGTGTGAGTGATACCTGGGACCTTTGTACCATCTAAAGTGAAGTAATTCCAGAACTTTGTGTCCTCAAGTTCATTCACAAGCGCGGAATAAGCTTCATATTTTTCCAGTTCGTATACGTACTCAATAAACCTGTTGTACTGCGGCTGTTCTGGAGGGATGTCGTTGTGGTGATACGCATAGTCGATCTCTTCCAATAGCAACTTTCGGCACCAGCCATCGAACACAACATGGGCGCTTGACCAGACGAGCCATCGATCCTGAGAGTGCCCACCATCCACAATGCTAAATCGTGATAGCGGTTGTCCAAGCCCCCAGGATACCTTTCGATCCTCAGAGATGAGCGACGATAGGACCTCAACATGGCGACAAGCAAAGTCTTCTTTCAGCACAACCTGGACTAATTTCGATGATACTGGTACAATTCGAGTCCGCAGAATCGCTTTTGCCTGCACAACACGCCGCAAAGCAGACTCAATTCTGGCCAAGTCTATGTTGGCCGGTAGTTGCATAATGTGCCGGTGAGTAGTACCTCCTGGAGAAATAATCTCCCCTTCCATGTAACGTTGCTGCTGCCTTGTGAGGGGATATGCATCTTCAACATCTTGCTCTTCGATTTTGTGAGCAGCAAGACCTTTCCTTAGTTCGTTGACACTGCAATCAATTTTTCCTAGTAGGCTGAACCTGGATGGACCTGATGTTTTTGTCTCCTTCAGAGGTACCATCTGAGCAGCCATAGTGGACAAAACCGGATTTTTGAATATTATCTGTGCCGAGAGATTGTGCCCGAGATCTCGCGCCGCAGACGCCAACTTGATTGCCGCCAAAGAACTTCCACCAAGCTCGAAGAAGTTGGAATTGGCTCCGAATTGCTCACCATTCAATCCAAGAAGTTTTTGCCACAGACTATGCAGTAGCTTTTCTGTTTCCAAAGCTGGTGGTTGAACTGCATTGTCTCCAGAAAGAAAGAGGTGAGGCCCAAGACGTTGTCGCGCAATGTAAGCTTTGAGTGCGTGGCGATCCGCCTTGCCATTCACTGTGACAGGGATATTTGTAACCGCTAGAAATATGGAGGGTATCATGTATTTCGGTAGAGAAGTACCGATTTGGCGAATTATGTGTTCTTTCATATCCGCCAGGCGCTGCTGTAGTACATGATCGATGTCCATTTCACCTCCCCGGTACTCTCCTTTCTGAGCCAGGTAAGCGATGAGAACGTCCGAATCTTGACCCTCAAATCTTGCGATATCGACAATGACTTGAAGCTGTGCATCTAAGAGGGATTCCTGAATGCGTTGCCGTACCTCATCACCCTCAAGCCGCTGTCCATGTAGTTTCAGTTGCATATCCCTACGCCCGATGTACAAGATGCTGCCGTCTTCCATGTACCTGACAAGATCGCCCGTCTTATATATCCGCGTACTGTGGCCGTCTCGGAAGTCTCGCAACCACGGTGGACTGAGGATAAACTTCTCCTCATTAGCTTCGGGGCAGTTCATATAACCTATTGCCAGATGTGGACTCTCGATGACAAGTTCCCCCACTGCCCCAAGAGGAGTGAGGCGATTGTGGTTCTCGGGTCTCACAACCCATAAGCTAGTTCCAGCACTGTGACCGATGTTCCTAGGGTCGTTTCGTGACAAGTTGCAGTTGATCGCGCACTTAACGGAACACTCGCTCGGCCCATACCCATTCATTAGTTGTACGATACAGTCCCATTTGTCCACTAGAGCTTGGTCAGGAGCTTCTCCGGAGAGGAGCAGTATTTTAAAATCTGGCAGTTCGTTCTGCTTCAATATATAGGCCACGGAAGGAGTCATGTTGGCAAAGTTGACTCGCGCGGTCTTCATAAACGCACTGATATCACCCATAATATCTTCGTCTGATGGTACACAGATACAGCCGCCGAACATGAGGGTGGTCAATATATCCTCGACACTCGGGTCGAAGGCGTATGGTGCGAATTGCAACACGCGCGAGTCAGACCCACGTTTGAGTAAAGGCCCGCGAGCCATAGCACCAGTGGCAAAGCTCTTGTGTTGTACTCCAAAGATTTTTGGGGTTCCCGTAGTTCCTGATGTTGAAAGTATGTAAAGCAGGCTGTCCGGAGTCGCAACTTTGCCGTAGACCTGCGCAGCAGGTGTGAAAAAGTAAGCTGTATCGTCGGATACGACAATAGTCCGCCAAGGTGGATTAGGAAAGGCTTCTTTTTGTAGTGGAGAACAGAGAACGACTTTGATATCGGCATCGTCGGCAATGCCTTCAAGACGTGCTCGCGGGTATGTCGGTGACAAAGGCGCGAAGGCAGCGCCTGCTTTGATGACGGCCAAGATACTCACTATCGCCCACTGTGACTTCTCGAAAAGAATACCAACAACGTTGCCTAGTTTCACACCGGATCGCATTATCTCTCCCGCTAAGGCGTCAGACAGCCTATCTAAGGTCGTGTAATCCATGATGCCGTCCCTAGAATAGATTGCCGGAGAAGCTCGGGAGTGTCTTACTCGTTCTCGGATCAACTCATGGACGCAAACCTCGTAAGCCTTGTGATGCCTAGCGTTCCACCCAAACATGGTCGACTTGTCCACTTTACTTGCGAGGTCCAGGTCGCCGACTTTGGTGTCTCTAGGCACTGTGCTGAGTTCGTGGAATGCCTGCTCGAATTGTTCAAGAATCCTTTGGATCTGCGGTGGCGAAATGACATCGCTGTCGAATGTGGCAGCTATCTCAGTCTGGGACTTCCCAGGCATAAGTGTAAGAACCAAAGGGTATTCATGTAAGGATCTCTCGACTTCGTCCAGCCTGATACCTTCCTCCTCCAAGGATTTGGTATCCGCGACTTGGACAATCAAGAGGGTACGGAACGAGGAGGCATTCTTGACATCCTGATCTATGACCAGAATTCGGGAGAGACCAAATTGTTCATATGGAATCATGGCTGAGAATTGCTCTTGGAGGCCTTCTAAGAAGCCAAGAACTGTCTGAGTGAGATTAATTCTCACCCTAATCGGCAAAGTTGTGATGGTGGGCCCAACGACATCCTGCAGCTTAGGAGGTAGGGAATTGCGTCCATGAAGTGAGTTTCCGAATGTGACGTCGTCTGAACCCTCGTACTCTGAAAGAAGTAGAGCCCACGATGCTCTGGCTAAAACAGTTGTAGCTGTGGTGGCCGCTGTTGGGACTGCCATGGTGTGCCGCAAACAAGATCTGTCTGCTGCCAAATACCCAGCCTTTGGGAAATTGGGAAATGACGGTGTTGGTGCATTTTTCAGCTGCTCTCTCCAGAACGAAGTACATTCATCTCGGTTTAGACCCTCGCAGAACTGCACAAATTCTTGGAAGCTTCCTGTTGGTTGCACAGCTTTTGTGTGGGAGTAATAATTATGGCGAATATGATCGACTACAGGCCCCAAGCTCCAACCATCGAATACTGCGTGGTGAAGCGTCCAAACAAAATGAGATTGACCGGATGATAGGTCCCGTACGTGGTAATGCCTACTTAAAGGCTGACCAAGCTGAAAAGAAATCGCTTTGTCTGCAGCTAAGAATGATGCAAGATCTTGCTTGACCTCTGTCCACTCCGCTTGATAACTAAGTACCACCTGCATGAGACTGGAAGAGGATGGCACAATTGCTGTCCTTAGGATTGGGAAGGCACTAATCGCACTATCCCATGCTGTCTTGAATTTTTGGATGTCCACAGCAAACGAGAAATCGAATACAAACTGGCTAGAGTACAAGGAGGGTAGCGCGAGCGAAAGCGAAAATAATCCCGCTTGGAGAGCTGTGCAAGGAAAGATATCCGCGACCTGCTCTTGATCAAGGCCGTATTCATCCAGCAAGGACCAAATTTCAAAATGTTCGTCTTGTGTAAGTGAGGATGAGGCTGGGACGACGCTTAGGTGGGATTCATCAGCATCAGCAGCAGCAGCATAAACTTCCTGCATCGCTGTGGTCATGCCAGATAGTGTTGGGGTTTTGAACACCTTTTCCATAGTCAAATGATGACCTTGCTGGTTGGCCATCGTTACCAGTTTCATACAGAGGAGTGAGTCTCCGCCAAGTTGGAAAAAATTGGCGTCTGGCGTGAGACTCTGAGTAGATTGAAGAATTTGTCTCCACATCCGGGCCAGTACCGACTCGATACGCGACAAGCCTTTGTCTTCTTCGTCACCTGTTCGCAATTTGGAATAGAAACTTTCCCCAAGGCTCAAGAGCTTGTGTCGGTCAAGTTTCCCTGTGGGGCCAAGGGGAACTTCCTTTAGAGGTATCCATGCGACCGGCCACATGTAGGCAGGAAGCACATCTGAGATGCGTGCACGAAGTCCGTCGATCTCTAGCTCCATCTCTTCAGTCATTTGTGCGGTGTCACCATCAACATATTGTCCAGGTGTCTCGTGGATACTGGGATGATAAAGAAAAGCTACCAAACTGGCAGTGCCGTGTATATCAAGGACTTCAAGGAGTATATTTGCACCAGGGAGTTGAAGATGCTGTTTCAGTTTGGTCTCTATATCCTCCAGCTCTATCCGTTGACCACGAAGTTTAACCTGGCGGTCACGTCGACCTACGAAAATAAGTTCGCCGTCGTCGGCGTACCGAACCAAGTCACCAGTTCGATAGCTCCGTCCCATTGAGGTCACTCTCGACTCCCAGTCTTTTGCCCACGGCGGAGAGTCGAGGAATAACTCTGCATTGCCCAATTCATTGTTGATGTAACCCCGTGCAATTCCCGGTCCTTCCGCTACTAATTCTCCGATAGCCCCAACAGGAGCAAGCTGATTCGGATCATCCAGGCGCGCTACCCAAGCACGGCTGTTAACAGGAAACCCAATCCTAACAGTATCATCACCCATGGGACGGGCTTTCTTGCTGATGCATGCTATTGTGGTTTCTGCAGGACCGTAAACTATAATCAAGTCCAGTTTATCGGCCCACACCCCTACGATATCTTCCGTTACCTTCTCTCCGCCAGAAAGCAGTGTTGTCAGACACGGGACGTCTGATGGTGATAATAATCGCACAACAGTAGGCGTGAGCAGGACCGTATTGGCATTAAAATTGCGTATTGACTCTGCCAAGTTATTCAAACGATCTGCATCGGAAGGAATGCAGACGCAACCGCCGCACATCAACGTCATGAGGATCTCTCCGAACCCGGCATCGAATGCGTAAGACGAAAATTGGAAATATCGAGTTTGCCTACTTATGCCGGAGAACTTTGCCAAAGCCAACAGACTGGAACAGATCGATTTGTGTTCAAGTTGAATCCCTTTCGGCGTGCCCGTAGTCCCTGACGTGAAGATGACAACCGCTACATCGGAGGGACTAGCTTCAATCTTATGTTGCTCGTTTCCTACAGGAGCCGACAATGAGGAAGCGGATACAACAATGGCTCGAGATGCCAAATCAATTGCTCTATCTTCTTGAGCAGCCGAACTGAGTACAATGGTGGCCTTGGCTTCGTTAGATAATGTCTGTAGTCGACTTGTCGGGTGCGAGACATCCATGAGTAGAAAGGAACAGCCACTCTTAAGGACGCCAAGCATCGCCACCACTGTCCAGAGCGTTTTTTCGAAGCAAAGAGGGATGCAATCCCCTTGACGAGCTCCCGCATCAAGCAGTAGTGAGCACACACGTGAGGACAAGGTGTCAAGCTCCAGGTATGTAAGCCCGCCGTCCCAAGACTCCACAGCTTGTGATCCGGTGCTTTCAAGCAATATCTGTCTGAATTTCTCATGGACTGTGGATGCTACAGTTGAAGGGGGTTGCTGGTTCCATCGCTGCAGGTCTCGTCGATCCATATCACAGATCAAGTCGAGGTCCCGCAGTGCGCGTCCACAGTTCGCTGCAGTCAGCAATGTTTTGGTAACGTGTACCAATTGACCGAGAAATCTTGCATTAGCGGAAGAGCTCTCTCTGCTGATCTCCAGGTCCAGCGAACGCGATGCCTCTGACTCTTTCACCGTGCAGAGGATCTGACGTGGGATAGCAGAGCTTTCTGAATGGGAAGCCCCCTCATTGAAAGTTGTGCAATTCTTTAAGCTGTCTGTGCGCAGCCAGAAGGTCTGTAATGCGTCCGGCAGTGCGAAGTTCTGCTGATAAGATTTTTCAATGCTCTTGAGAAAGTCGTGCGCACTGCAATCTTGATCAACTGGAATGCTGACATCCCAGAATTGCCCAAACGTACTGGTGCATACATGAAATAAGGATGTTGGTGTCTGTAGATAGACAGATAGAAGGAACCCCAAACTGCCAGAAACTGCGACCTCTGGGGCCCATTCATCGGTTTCAAGCTGAATCTCCTCTCGGACGTTGGTTTCCATATTTGACACAATCTCCATGATTTTGATTGATTCTGTTACGTTTTCGGACTCTGGATGTAAACAATGAAGAAAATCGTAAATTTGCGTGGTCTTTCCATATCGCAATAGACTAATAGTAATATGTCTTATATATGTACTGTACGGAATACTCAAGGTCTGGCCAAAGAAAAAGTGCCTACCTGCCAAGAGGCGGACAAAAAGGACCTAGCTCTATACCCGATAAAACACCATTGATTGGAGATCACGTCTTTTTTTTCTTGATCCCGCCTTGGTACTGCAGCATTATCCATGTCACTGGGACCTGTTTCTCCTTGACACTATTTCGTAAATAGAAGCATACTACATTGATGCAAAAAACGTCAAATTCAGTAGCCCATACATTTTCATTCTTAGGCAAAGTAAACTTCACTTTTGCCGACCCACTGTAAGCTCGGCAAGCCCTTGTCCTCTAGCCGCCCGGCTGCCGCCCGCCAGTCTTAAGAAGCGCTGTTTTAGCTGTAAGGATAGTAATGGTGGCAACAGTGGCAGCAGTAGGAGCAGTTGGATAGCAGTCGTTGAATTGGCAATTGAATTGGTTTAAAAAGAGGAGAAAGATTCGATTATCTGTCAAACTTTTAACCATTTTCATCAAATTTATGACTTATTTTCGAGGTCTTGTATAGAAAACGCCACAATGAGTTTGGGATACTTTAGGTGCCCGGCAGATATCCACCTTTTTCTCCTATTTAAATCCCTCTGTCCCACGTCCTATGTTGTAACATTCGCACATCTTCTAAGGTTTCCGAGACAAAACTTGGCCTCTACTCTTTGCTGAGAAGAATTCACCCACAATGTCAACAGACGTACTCGTTCAGCCAGTCGATAATCCTGATGACTTCACCCAAATTTACCACTGCATAAGCGAAGCTTTTGGTCGCCAAATCCAAGACTCTATTTGGATCTCCCTGAATTCGAACTGGAATTCCCCTGAAGGCCAAAGAGAAGGAGCCTCTAAGCTATTTGAGCGCTGGCAATCGGTAACTAAGAATAAAGATGGCCAACCTAACACTGTCATCTTAAAGGCAACTCTGCCAGATCCCCAAGATAAGACCAAGCTTAAGATCGTCGGCGCGGCCATCTGGAGTCAAGCTTCCTTTGTAGACGGATACGGCGACCCACCGACGGACAGCCCTGCTGACATCGCGGCTTTGACTCCAACAGAGAAGCGGTTTGCGAGCCAAATGTATCGCTCGCTGTGGAAACGCCGTATTTCCCTCGCTCGTGAAAAAGCGAATTCAGACTCTCCGGCTATGTTTACACTCGATACATGTGCTGTAGATCCAGCTTTCCAGCGAAGAGGAGTTGCGGGAAAGCTGGTGGAATGGGGTATCCAGGAGGCGAAGCGGAGGGGAAAATTAGAGTGTACGACCGAGGCATCACCTATGGGGCGGGTTGTGTACAAAAGGCTTGGATTTGGAGCGGAGGGTGCGGGGGAGAATCTTGTGTATGAGGTTGATGAAGAATTCAGGAATCGCGATAAGCCGGAGATTTTGTTTATGCGTACTTGGGCGAGCTAGATATGGTGTTGAGCTGCATGGTCATGCACCGCTAATAGGTAGAGTGATAGAGTGTTGAATTGATCTGATCTGTATTACGATCCAAGCAACCAGACAAACTGCTGAACGCCTCTCAAGGCAGACCAACAGGAAGAATCACGAGACTGGTTCAAAATGCTTCAAGCTCCAAGATGATTCTGACACAACCTAGAATGCTATTTAATGATAAATATTGTTTTAAGCAACGCGGTGCTAGATTGATCCGCAACCAACCTCTAGGAAACATTCTGGGTTGAAAGCCACGCATGAAGCAGCTTACGAGCACTACAGCTTGGAACGAAGGTGGATGGAAGACCACTGCTCTAGCACAAGATGTATATTGCTTAACCAGGGCTTGTATTTATATGGGCTCACTACACAATGGCATTGACCGAGCAAGCAGAGGCAGGGGAATTTGATCCGGGAGAAAACGACGTGGTTTTCTCTCACACTTCCCTTGCTGTCAAGAAATGAGACGATTACTACGACGCAGTTAGTCAAGAACAATTAGTCTCTGACTTCCATATCCATAGCTCTACTTTAAAGTTTATCCCTAGAAAACGTATCTGGCCTATTTTCAAATCATACTTTACATTGGCGCCAGAGCTATTGTCATCGAGACTCTTTGTCAAGATACCGCGACTACTAGGTATATCATGACCTGCAGATTCCATGCTCAATGAGATTCATGCTTGTGAGCTAATTATGGCCTCGCCACACCCTCATATTGCTCGCCAAGTAATATTTTGCCAGGCACGTCTTCAGCGAAGACTAAGCTTCCTAGCGGCAATGCTAAACTCCCTGGCGGCAACACTAAACCTGGCGGTAACGCTAAACTTGCTAGAGGAAATGCTAAGCTCTCTGGCGGTAACGCTAAGCTCCATGGCGTTAATGATAAGCACGTCACCCTTTCCACTCGGGAGGCCCCGCCCCGCCAAGGCCACCACTTTATGCTTTGTTTTGACTTCGATGAGGTCCCTCCTCATTTTTGGTGTTGTTTGCCGTGCTTGGCACGTTTGCATTCTTCGTTATCCCTGCCTCAACGAGTCTGCCGTGTTTGCACTAGAAAGTTTGCTTTGTTTGTTTGGATGCCTCTATTGTTAAGCAATATTATTGCGTGATGAAGGGTGTAATAAGTTGTATCTAGATAAATCTAATTGTTGGATAGAGTGAATCAAGTTTATGTTTAAAAACTCGTTCTTGATCAAGTTGCTGGATTAGCTGTCAGGGCCCCTGTCTTTTACGAACCGCACTAAAAGTTACCTGCCAGGGCCGCTTGTACGGAATTTATAGGCCAACGAAAAAGATCACCCTTATTTAGCTTAAGAGGGTTGCTTGATCAGTCATCTTAGTGTGTATATTCTCACCTCTCTTTTTTCCTGTTTTTGAAACACTGCTGTATTTGCTATTATGCTCTTACATATAAGCTAATTGAGTACTTTTTGAGGATATACTAGCACTAAAAACTTGTGGTTTTCAAGATTATGTCTGAGAAAAAAGAGCTGGATTCCCCACCAGAGGAGTCCGTGAATTCGAGCGAGCAAGATCTCCCAGCTGTCAGAGGTCACGTCCCATACAAAGTATGGCTTGTACAAGGCCTGTATTTCTTGGAGAGAGCAGCATTTTATGGTCTCAGCCAGCCCCTCCGTGTGTCTCCCCGCGTATGACCTTGGTATATGGCATCAGACTAACAAAACTTCCATAGAAAATTACCTTCAGCTTTCTCCGGATAACCCTGTTCGCCCAGGAGCTCTTGGCTTAGGGGAGGCAAGAGCAGTGTTGATAATATATATTTGGTTCATATACAGCTACAGCACGCCTCTAGTAGGGGGATTGCTGGCGGAATGTTGGCTTGGCCGTCGTAAAACGATCCAGGTTGGATTCCTGTAGGTTCATTAGCGATCTTGCTCAGCTTGTCGAAAGAAACTAATGGTTCAGAATTTACACGTTGGGACTAAGTATCGTCACTGGCACGGCTTTCTCGCAGCGGATTTACGGCACAGGCGGTCTCCCGGGCTTCATAGTTGGCATGTTTCTTGTCGGCGCTGGCACGGGAACTGTGAAACCCAATATAACAGTATTCTTAAGTAGGCATTGGGAGGTCGATGATTTGATCTCGACTAAGTGCTGATCATCAATAGTTGACCAGTTTCCTGAAGAGGAACCCAAAGTCGTGATTTTGAAGAATGGTAAATCAGCGGTAGTGAGCCGTGAACTTACAATTCGGTTTATATGGAACGTCAATTACTGGTATGTACTATCTTGAGCTTCCCACGCTGGGGACTTGCTAATAGATAATCGAACAGGATGATCAACGTCGGAGGTTTATGCGGTATCATAACAACTAACGTAGAAAAGTATGCCGGATTTGGGTTTGCCTTTCTAATTTGCCTCTGCTTGATTGTCACATCTGCAGCAATATTTCAAGCTGGATATATGAAATTTGGTGAGCGATTCGTTGCGTCCTGATAGTCATAGTGAGTTCACCGCTGACCAACTCTTAGAAACAGCACCAGCGTCTGGGAACGCCATTGCGAATTTGTTCAACGCATTGCGTCGCCGCCGAGACCCAAGCTATTGCAACCCAGATCAGACAGAAGTTGCAAGAACATCGTCTGCTCAACAAGATGGCTCTGCAACTCCAAATAAAGATGAGACCACAATAGCTGAAGGAAAGTCCGCACTCCGAGCTTGTTTAGTCTTGTAAGAATTCCTTAATTAAAACCAGCACATGAGGAACAACTACTTACGCCAAGCAGCCTTCCTTTCCCGGCTCTAATGCTCTCCATAAATCTCATGGACAGTACTCTCATAGCACAAGCAGGCACGATGCAGACTCATGGCCTCCCGAACGACATCATGTATAATCTGAATCCAATCTCAGTTATGGTCTTCTTGCCCTTCTTTCAAAGCTGGATTTATCCCACGCTGGCCAAAAGAAAAATCAACTTCTCGGCTGAGCACCGCATCGGCGTGGGCCTTTTCTGTGCTGCGCTTGCAATTGGATATACCACAGGGATCCAACACCTCATATACATAACTGGTCCATGTTTCAACCATCCATTGAAGTGCCTTGCTGGAAACATACCTAACAATGTGAACATTGGACTTCAAACGCCGACTTACGTATTTCTCGCGTGGGCGGAAATTCTTGCGATCGTGTCAGGCACCGAACTTGCTTATTCGCGGGCTCCAGCAAGTATGAAGTCGATCGTTCAGGCTCTTTTCAATTTTTTCAGTGCCTTGGGCTCGGTGTTAGGTGTCGGTGTGTCGTTTGCCGCCTATGATCCCAACATGGTCATTGTATATGGATCGATAACTGGGCTATTACTTTTTGTCACTTCTGCGTTTGAATTTGCCTATTTGATCAGAGGTAAGTCCTCCAGCTGAACGGTAAAATCCGTAGTTCCTATGGAACTACATATTTAAGAACGTGTCACAAATAATTCTGGAGTTATTACATGATCAAGAATTGCGTCCCCGGTTTAGTACACATTGAGCAGGAAAAGCGAAAAAGTTTTGGTAGAATAAGAGTCGAAATTTTATGCAAGTTCATATATGCTTAAAAAGACAATAGGAACGGCCAGTTGATATTCTGCTACTTTAGTGATCCGATCAAACAGGTCCTTGACGTGTCTTGTATCTTGTCTAAAAGGACCTAATCCGCCAGTCGCCTAACCTCTCTTCACTTGTCCACTATAATTTGTTTCTATGGCCTTGTGAAATTTGGAGTTACAGGCGTTTCTTGAAATTCGGAATTGTTTAAGAACTACACGTCATAAATCTTATTGATTTCATATCTCCGTATCTGACGTAACTTCATTCCCAGCATTGTTCATATACATGTTATTGACTAGATTTGGATGCTAAGTGTTAATGTTTTTTTATTTCCCGCAACTAAGAAGATGTTGTTAAGTTATCTAGGACCCATTTCACTCCATTAACAACAATATCCGGCTGAGTCATCTGGACAAAGTGTCCACTCTCGGTGGCAAAGACAAGCTCGCTCTTGGTAGAGAGTTTCATAAATTCCTTCATGAGACTCTCGTTCTTCTCATCAACCGTCCTGATCAAGTCTCTAACATGGCTCCTCTGCTCCTCGGTTCCATTCCCTTTCGCAACGCCCGCTTTGTACAATCCATTCCAATCCCTGCTTCGCATGCCCCCAATTACATAAACCGGTTTATCTCCAACGAGTGGCTGCTTTTTACTCAGCTCCTTCTTCCGCAGCGTCTCAAAACTTGGTCTGTATTGCTCGAGCTCCTCCTTCCGCTCAATCTGCTTGAACTTCTCGGTCATTTCCGCGGCCCTAAACGCATCCCACTCTTCCTGCGTCAACTTATGCTGCGCCTCAACGCCCCAGGCAGAGTATGGTTCAACACCCGCGGCAACAGTCCAGAGAATTGGATCATTTACGTCCATCACTAGTGGCGCTGTCTCATGGTTTGCGTCAACCAGCACCAGACCAGCGATCTGGCCAGTTCCCTTCAGGGCGATGAACTCGTGTATGAGCACGCCGGCCCAGGAGTGCCCCACAATGACCAGAGGGTTCGGGATAGGAGCCTTTTCGATCAGAAGGGAGAGCTCCAAAGCAACGTTCTCGGCCGAGGGAACGAGTGACGAGGACTCCGAGTTACGATAGCCGGAACGGTCGTAAGTGTAGCTTCGCAGCGAGGGAGGAAGCAGCCGCACCACGGCTTGCCAGTTGAGAGCATCGCTTGCCACACCCGAGACAAATAGTACGACGGGATCTTTGGAGCTGCTGGGTTCTGGGCCGTGGGTGTAGAGGGCCAGAGAGTGAGTGCCGATGTTGACGAGGCGGCCATTCGAAGGGAGGGTTGAGGAGGGCATCATGGGTTGATGATTTTACGAATTTCTGTTAGTAGAGTTTTGATGAGTTGGTTTGTGGTATATAATGCCGATTCAGCAGCTAAACCGGTTGCAATTTATGGCAGGTATGATGAAGCGGCAGAGTGATGGAGGGGCAGAGAGTCTACGAGATGGAGGAGCCCAAGAGGATCAATGGTTGGCGCTTCACTGGGTACATATTTAGCGTTGCCGCCTGGCCCCTTGTACGGCCTTGTAGATCGTTCCTGGACTGGCACATGATGTAACATTCCCACATGCGTGATTTCGTGCGTTGTCTGCCGTGATGTCCAAGTTGGTCTCTATACCGTTTGAGGTATGCAGGGGAACCCATGCAGAACAGAAAAGAGTACTTTTGTGGGGCATTCTGCTACATAACAGGTACCTCAACTTGTATGAGGAATTAGCCTATGATACATGTATTTATAATTCCATTGCCTATAAAGAGAGACTTGGCATTGTTCATACCCACTTCCCCACTAGCACCTCCATGAGACTCTACTGTTCCCACGAAGACCTCGTTTTTGATTTTTTTATCAAATAAAAAGACTCCTTAGCGGGTTGCACAAGACAAACAAGTCCGTCAATAGACATGTTTATACCTTTCTACCGGTGTTTGAATGTCTGCAGGCTGACCAATGTATAGTAAACTGCTTTCTCGACCGTATGTTTAGGGGAATTTCGCCAGGCATATATTTTTGGCCAATTTGCACCCATGGTGGCGCTTTTTTCTCATGACCAAAAAACACCTGCAGCCTCTATAACCCTTAAAATTAGAACTATATTTACTACTGCTACCTGTATAGGCTGTTAAAACAAGATGGCTGTTGGAAAAGAAAAAAGTTTAGTTATTTTTCATCTGATTTTCTTTCTCCTGTCGCTAAAACTTAGCTTTATGATTTCATATATAAAGTGCTCCACAATGGGTACAGACGAGAAAGGGAAGATGTGTTATGATTCTTGAGATTGTAGAAATTTATGTATGTATATAAATATTTTATATCTAGCAGTTCGCAACTTAAGATGAATCTATAGAATCATCGTATACGCTCCAAATGATATATATTCCCTTTATATACTCTTCTATTCGTGCAAATATACAACTCTTAAATATAACTCTGTATTAAGTGCTCCTAGCTTTCAGACCCGTCGTGCTTATATTTCGGGTTCTCGATATTACTTTTCCATTGACTGGCTTTCCATCGGTGGTGCTTAGGAAACCCTTGTCTCGAAGGTATTTAATGTTCTGCCGCACCGCTGCAAGCACCTCTCGCATCTCCCATTCGTAGCTCTCATTATCAGTGACTTCGGTTTCAGTGCCGAGAGCGCCCAGGAACTGTTGTACAGGCCACAATGGATGCTGTTCTTGCTCCTGCGCCATATCCTGCCTAGCAAGCTCAATCCACTCGTCCCACGACACTAACCGCAGCTGCAGTTGTAATTGATCCTCGACTGCAGCCCAGAAGGCACTAACCCAAACCCCCCTCTTGATGTGAACAAAGTGCTCATTACTCTTCCCTGCCGCGTGCCATAGAATTGACTCTGTAACGTGGCGAACATCCGACACTGAGAGCCACGATGCCTCTGAATCGACTGGGCGAGCTCTAAGCCGGATCGCACCCATAACGACCCTCCATAAGAAATCGTCAGCGTTTGCTACACCTGTGTACACATCCCCAATAATCTGTCCCGGTTTGACAACCGAAAACCTCGCGCCTGGTTTGCGAGACTGGGTGGCAGCAGCGCTCACCAGTCTCTCTGAGACATATTTGGTTTGATCGTATCCATTGGCCATTTTTGCTTCTTCCTCGGTCCAGGTTCGGCTATCTGTGATGAGACCACCTGAAATATACACAAAGCTCTTGAAGAAAGGAGATGCCATTGCAGCCTGCAGAAGCTGCATTGTAGAACCAACGTTCACATCCTTCAAACCGTTGTAGTTGGTGATCCAATGCACCACTGCACCATTGTGGATGATTGCATCAATAGTACCATGTGCACTCGGACGACCGCACAACGCGCTCCATTGTGAATCATTCAGTCCCAGTCTTTCGGCCGAGAGGTCTCCATCCCAGACTTCAATTGCGGAAGCAAACGATTCCTTCCACCACCCAGCTATCTTGGCCGTCTTTATCACCCTGTCAAGCCCCTTCTGTTCCTGAAGACCACGTACAAGTAGCACGACCTTGTCGAATGCGCGCTTTGCGAGTGTGTAGCGAAGAATCTGAGTTCCTAAGAATCCGGTTGATCCGGTGAGGAAGACAGTCGACTCAGTAGCGGTACGACCAAATTCAATCTTGCTCACCAGCGAGTCTATCTCACGCTCCAGGTCAGTCAGTGTCAGCTCTGTTGGCTCCTTAACAGACTGGCCGCGCAATAGGTTGTCGATTAGAGTGGCAAGTTCACGCAAGCTATTCTGCTGTCGGACTAATCTCGGTACCCCAATGTTGATGTCGAATTGCTTGCATATTGCCATAGCCAGTGACATGATCTTGATTGAATCGCCCCCAATATCAGAGAAGCTATGATCTGCAGTGATAAGATCAGGTTTGATTTCAAGTAGCCTAGCCCAAATATCCCGTAAGGCTTCCTCCGTATTTGTCAGTATAGCATCAGAAGTCGACACGTTTGACGATGAAGGCACTGGCGGACTGTAGGTTTTACCCAATTCGCAAACCATTCTTCTATCTATCTTCCCTGTTGCTGTCATGGGCAGCTTTGCAAGGGGAATAGGAATGTATGCACTGGGAACCATATACGAGGGGAGCAATTTAAACAGCTTCTTTCGAAGATATTCTATCATCAGAACAGTTTCCTCGTTCAGCCCGACTCCTTCACTGTCGTCGGATATGACCAAGAACACCGCCAGAGTATGGTTCCGAGTAGCGTCCGGGGTGATCACGTCTACCACGATCTGCGGCACCGCCTCGGTAGGAAGTAGTTGACGAACATGGTATTCAACCTCTCCCAACTCAATGCGTTGGCCGTTGATCTTCACTTGAGTATCATTTCGCCCAACAAATCCAAGAGAGCCGTCTGGATTATAGTAGACCAAATCACCTGTCCTGTAGAGCCGTCCACGGCGACCAGGTACTCGTCCAGAAACTCCGTGTAATAGCCATTTAGGGTCCTCGACAAAGGCACTGGCTGTCTTCTCGGGATTATTTAGATAGCCTGCCCCCACAATCGGCCCCTCAAGCCACAACTCTCCTACGGTCCCGATGGCAGCCAACCTGTCAGGCGCACGAGGTTGGACTACCCAAACCAATGTGCCAATACCTTTACCAATACCAGGGTCACCGACTCTACTATCTGGCTCCCCAATTTTGACTTTCTCAACTGTACTCGTGACGGTGCATTCAGCAGGGCCATATGTATTGTAGATCTTGACACCGGAAGCCTCCCATTTAGCTACATCACTAGCCTTAAGCGCCTCACCAATGAACAAAACCTTCTTTAGGCCTTTCAATGCTGTAGGATCGAGCAATCGTCCGACTGTTGGTGTGAGATGGATGAAATTTGCCTGCAGCCGGTTGATGGAGCCGTTGATGTCGGCGGTACGTTCGTCCTCCGAGGGGATGCAGAGACATCCGCCCACGGTTAGTGTGTGCAGTACATTTGACCATGCAACATCGAAGGCATACGAGGTGTAATCGAAAACTCTCGATGAGCTTTCGAACCCGAGCTCTCGTTGGTGGTGTCGGATGGCACTGCAGAAATTGGCGTGTGTGACAATCGCCCCCTTTGGAACGCCTGTGCTTCCGGAGGTGAAGACGATATACAGGGCCGATGAAGGGCAGGTTGTCGGCATTTTCGGAATCGGTTGAAACAGCTGCTCGAGATGGCCCCAGTCACCTCCCACTTCAATCATTGAGGCATCGGTGATCTCGGCCGCAAGCTTCGCACAAGACTTTGAGGTCAATATCACTTTAACTGACAGTTGGCTCACGATACTCTCTAACCGGGGCTGAGGTAATGTTGTGTCCAAAGCAACAGATGCAGCACCGGCTTTCATGACCGCAAACATTGCGACTGGCACCCACATTGACTTCTCAAAAAAAAGTGGCAAGATGGCACCCGGTCCAACTCCGAGCCCCGAGCTGACGAGATGGCCTGCCAGTAATGTGGAAAACTGATCGAGTTGCGCATATGTCAGCTGGCCATCCCATGCGCACACGGCGGGTGCGTCGGGGGTTTTGGCGACCCTCTGGGCAAATACATTGTGAACACAGTCCTCCACGGTATCCGGCACTGCTGCGTTCCACTTCCATATGTCACGCAAATCATGCTCGCTGACTCTGCTGAGATCACTTATATCTGTAGAGCCATCAAAAGAGGCGATTTGACATAATACATGCTCTAGCTGCTGAAGAAGCCGTACCGCAGCTTCTTCTTTGACAACGGTTGAGTCGAAGCTCAGCTGCATATCTAACTTTGACTCCGATGTTTGGCAGGTAAGCATCATGGCGTATGTGTTTTCTGAGCCAGAACCAGTTTCTTGGTCGTTTAGACCGTCTTCAAAGACCGGGCTCTCGATTGTGCTATCCTCCACTGATGGATGTACCAACAAAAGTGTCTGGAAGTCACACGCATATTTGGCGTCCTGGTTAATTTGACGAATGTACTGCAAGCCGTATTGCTCAAATGGAATCATCTCCATTGCTTGTCCCTGCACCTGATGCAATAGTTCGTCGACAGTTCCGCGGACCAGGATTCGAAGTGGAACAGTGGCGATGGTAGGACCTGCCACGTCCTCAATTCCTGGTACAGGAGCTTGACGGCCCGACACCACAGCTCCAAATGTTACATCTGGAGAATCCACGTACCAGGAGACGAGCGTCGCCCAAGCCGTACGAAGCACAGAAGAGGGTGTGACACCGCAAATGGGCCAACGAATGCTATTGATCGAATGGTTGATGGCCTTGTCTGGCTTCGGCTCGTACGTCTTAGCGAGGGGGGCAGGAAACGGCGATGCTTCTATCTCAGCAAATTGTCGCTTCCAGAAGGCTGTCCCGTCTTCGCCATGTTGTTTCATGACATATTTCACAAAGCTTTGCAGCGGAAGTGTAGATAGTTCTCCTTCCCTATCGCTATACACCTTTTCCACCTCTTTTTGCAGTAGTGGAACGGACCCGCCGTCGTACGTCGCATGATGCTGTATCAATGCCAAGTATCTCTTGCCTACTGCTTCGTCATTTATGATTACGAGACGTGATAAGGGTGTGCCTAGGCCCATTGCAGTAGTCTCGATACCATCTTCCTGCAGTTCTTTGCCGAAGTTCTTTCTGTTTTGATGATATTCATTCAAAGAGGAGAAATTCTGCCATTGCAATGCCTCTCGAAGGACAACCTGTACCAAGCCCTGGCCCGGTAAGTCGACGATACGGGTGCGAAGTACGGAAGCTCTTTCAGAGACTTTTTGCCACGCCTCCTGAAACCTCACTATGTCGACTTCTGGCTTCAGTTCAGCAATTTGGTAACCCATGTATTTGCCCGAGCTTCTCGCGGTCATAGCCAACAGGCCTTCCTGAAGCGCTGTGCAGGGAAATATATCCTCGATCTGTGAAGGTTCCACGTGCGAAGCGCCAACAGAGCACAACTCTGCGACTTGGCGACAAGCGTCATCCTTGTCCATCTCTGTCTTCAACAAAGAAAATGGTTGTACAGCTTCCCATGCTGCTGCCTCACTTCGTGACATGAGCTTGACCATCTCACTGAGTTGTGGCTGACTGAAGATACTCGGGACCGTCAACAACATTCCCTTTCTTCGAAGATCGGTTACTAGCCGTATAGCGGCGATAGAATCACCGCCAAGGCGCAAGAAATTATCTTGTGTCCCAATGTCGCTCGCTGGAAGATTGAGCACTGACGCCCAAAGATCCCTCAGCTGTATCTCGGCTTCGGTAGTGGGTTCGATGTGCTGTGCAGGATTGGCGCCATACGAAGATGCAAGTTCTTTGCGGTCCAATTTAGCACCTATCTCACGGAGTGCTCTTCGGTCTGTCTTTCCCGTTAACACCCTTGGAAGGTCGGTCATTGGAATATATGCACTTGGGATCATGTGAGCTGGCACCTGCTCGGGCATTTCTCTATCGAGTGTTTCGATAATCGGGGCAGCTTTCTTCGTCAGTAATTCAGCACTTGTCCTGGGCATGAGTAGAAAGGCTACCAACGTCGGACGTTGGGTGACTTTTGGCGTGACGACTTCGGCGACAACATCTGCCACCGCCGGCATCGAATTCAAAACTCGACAGATGTGATATTCAACGTCGCCTAGCTCCGTACGCTGACCATGAATTTTGACCTGGGTATCTTTTCTCCCGAGGTAAATCAGTTCACCGTCGGGATTGTAGCGCACCAAGTCTCCCGTTCGATAAAGACGCCCGCGACGGCCCTCCACTCCTGCACCACCACGCAGTAACCAACTCGGATCGTCAATAAAGGCAGCAGCTGTCTTCTCGGCATTGTTCAGATATCCTGCTCCAACCAGTGGTCCTTCTAGGAGCAACTCTCCGATCAAGCCGACGGGCGTGAGGGCATCCTTGTTTGGGTCGGCAATCCAGGTCGTTGATCCAAGCGCCCACCCAATGGTAGCCTTGGTAGTCCCACCGTTATTGATAACTCCCACTGTAGTCACTGTACACTCAGCCGGACCGTATGTAATGATCGTAGTTTCAATATTTCTAAGTTGTGGTAACTTATCGAAATCTACGACCTCGCCGATAAGGGCAACAGTGTCAAGTGTTGGCACTTTGTCCAAGTCGAGAATTGCGGCGACTGAGGGTGTAAGGTGTACAAAGGTCACCTCATTCTTTATCATGTATTCAATGAATTCATGCTTTCTGTCGTGTTCCGAAGGTATGCATAGACAGCCTCCCGCCGCGAGTGTGTGGATGAAATCGGACCATGATACATCAAAGGCGTACGAACAGAAACCTGCAACTCTTGCTGTTGGCTTGAAATTCAAATACTTGTTCTGATGCTTTATTGCCGATGTGAAGTTGGAATGCTTTATTGCTGCACCCTTCGGGTTACCTGTAGTGCCGGAAGTGAATACTACATAGAGCAGGTCGCTCGGCTTGACGAGAGGCAATGTTGTTCCAAAGCCTCCATCGTCTCGTTGCTCAGGCAACTCTGATACTGTCTCATTCTGCACCACGAATGGTTTCCGTTCGGTAAGAAGAGAAACCAGAACAGCTGTTGAAGGAGCACATAGGATAAGCCCAGGCCCTACAATGTCGATTATCATCTTGATGCGTTCCTTGGTCTGAGAAGGGTCGATTACCACAGACGCCGCACCAGCCTTCATGACAGCAAATTGAGAAACTGGCACCCACATCGATTTCTCAAAAATCAACGGGAGCACATCTCCAGGACGAATACCCCTGTGGATGAGGTGACGTGCCAATTGGGTTGAGAGCCTGTCCCATTGAGTGTAGGTCAATTCGCCATCCCAGGCATCTATGGCAGTCTTGTGTGGATATTGAGAAATGCTTTCGGTGAATAGATCATGAACGCACCCGTTTACCTCCTCGGGTGCCTTCGCGTTCCAGGACCAGACTTGGCGTAGGTCTTCCGCAGTCATCGTGTCTAGATCACTGATTTTCGTACTGACCATATCAGCACGGCAGATCTGACGCAATATGTGATCGAAGTGGTCCGCGACTCGCAATGCGATCTGCTCGCTAAGCACAGTCGAATCTAAGGCCATTTTCAAGAATAGGGAAGTATCTTTTGCTTCGCAGTGTAGAGTGATGGCGTATGTGTTCAATTCTATTCCTTCGTTGAAAATCGGTGCCTCGTCAGCCTCAACTGCGGATTGCACCATTAGTAATGATTGGGATTGCCAGCCCAGGTTAGCCTCCTCACTAATGCGTTGAGAAGTCGGTGATTTCGCCTGTTCAGGTAAGATCATTTGGTGTTGTAATGTATTCAAAGTCATGTCTCCTTCAACCACAACACGAACAGTTGCGGTTGTGGATCCAGGAAGTTGTTCGATTCTTGATACTGGCACCACAACATCGAAGACAGTATCAGATGACTCCCCATACCAAGAAAGAAGTATTGCCCACGCAGATTCAACCACTCGATCGAGCTTGATACCTCGAGGCCATTCTATATCCTCAATATCATGCTCAATCGACTTATCTGCTCGGGATTGAAGATCACCTACAGGAAACCGCTCTCTCGAAAATACATTCTGTCCAGTATTTCCATGTGGTTTCTTTTTTCCCTTGGCTGTAAGGGATAAGTCATCATTGAGATTTACGTCATCAGACGAACGTAGTAGACCAACCATTTCTGTTTTGCTTGTGGTACTTATTGACTGACTTTCGATAGGGTCGTGCACGGCTGTATGAAGTTGAATTGAGTTGGTGCGTTGTGTTTTTCACGCACAGGTGCAGATAATATATATTATATGTACTTGGACGAATGAACGAAGTCTGTTATGTTTTCTCCCATAGGTCACTTCCATTATCACAAATGCAACATAGTGCCAATATATATTATCATTCATAGACCCTACCTTGATGTCACCACTAGTTCGTCTGCTAAACTTTTGCCACTGCACTTTTGTCGAATAAATGCCAGAACAGTGTTAGTTGTAAAGTGTAGACTCACAAATTGTACTGTTCCCTACACATTTATTGGTGTTTTGACACACTGTTGGAGTACTTAATTTCTTCTAATACAACACATTTCATTTCTGGCCTAGTTTGTGACAACTTTGGTTTAGCGTTGCCGCCCGCAAACTCCAAGCTCCCTTTACCGTGTGTTGTTAGTAGCTCGGAGATGCGCGTCAAAAGTCAGGCCTCAGAGGATAAGCATTGAGGAAATCTCAAATTCTCCAGCGATACATTTGCCGCACTACGAGATCGTTAGAGGCTCTGCTATACCTTCTGGTGATAGGGAGTCAATTTGGGGATTTGGGCGCGAGAATTGCCGGTGATTCCAGTGCAACACTAAGCTTTTCTAGGGCTAGTTGGACTACCCCAACAAACTGCCCAGATAGGAGGTGGAGTGTGTGCGGGTCTAGTGGCTTTTATGCGCCGCCACAACACCGGGCCGCAGCTTTAGCTCTGCCGCCCAAGGCATGTATCATACCCACTCACGCGCCAAGGTATCTTATATGCTGTATTACAACGTCCCCGAATCTGTAAAGATATTTTATATCACGTGGGTCGAGGTTATGCTGTCTGTGCAGGCGCCAGCGTTACCAGCATTATATTTTATAGTGACCCGGATACTGCCTTGTACAAAGAAGCAAACGACGGAGCACAAAAAAAATTGGCAAGTTTCTCTATTGACTTTCTTTGAAGCAAATATGACGTTCGAAAAATCATGGCCAGAGTTATTGTTGAGCAGTGGACAACAATTCACAAATACCTCCGTGGTCATCGTCGGAGCCGGAATTGGAGGCCTGTGCGTTGCCATTGATTTGATCAAACGCAATAATTGCCGAGAATTTGTCATTTTAGAGCGGTCTGCCGGGATCGGTGGTACATGGTGAGGAAAATTAGCAAGCGTCATGCAATACAAGTTAATGTCTAACCAATGTTTGATAGGCATGCTAACACGTATCCCGGCTGTGCTGTCGACTTGCAGTCCATTGTCTACAGCTACAGCTTTGCCCCCAACAGCGACTGGAGCCGGGATTTCCCAGGCCAGAAAGAAATTCTTTCTTACTTGACCCGTGTGGCGCAGGAATACAGGCTTTACGAGCACATCCGGTTCTGCTCCACTACTGAATCCGCGAGCTGGGATGACGAGCTGAAGAAGTGGAACACGAACGTAACGGTTGCCAAAGGTTCCAAAGACGCCGAGGCGACCTCCAACTACACGATCTCTAGTGATTTTTTTGTCAGCGCTGTGGGCCAGCTAAGTCATCCAAAATGGCCAAAAATCGAGGGTTTAGATAGTTTCACGGGGAAGACTATGCACAGTGCTACATGGGACTGGACGTACGACTTGAAAGATAAGAGAATCGCCGTTGTTGGAAGTGGTATGTCGATCATCATAGCAGACATTTGGTCATCAGACTGACCTTTTCTCTCCGTTCAGGTTGTAGTGCAGTCCAGATCGTACCTGAGCTCGCAAAGGTGGCGAAGAAGGTAACAGTTTTCCAAAGAACGCCGCACTGGATCCTACCTCGCGGGGACTACAAGATTTCAAACTTGAGAAAAACCCTTTACCGCTATTTCCCTTTCTGGCAGCGGTACTGGCGCAGACGTTATATGGACCTCAACGAAACGGAATACATCTCTAATAACTTTGCTGAGCATGAGGAAAACAGAAAGCTGAAACAGACAGCTCTGGACATGATGCACGAACAGTTGCCCAATCAGCCTGAGTTGTGGGAGAAGTTGACACCCAAGTATGCAGTGGGTGGTAAGCGGGTGATTGTCTCTGATTTTTTCTTCCCAGCTTTGAACCTTCCCAATGTCGAGCTTGAGGCGAGGCCTATTCATAGTATCAACGACCATACTGTGCGTGTTATCGGCACTAGTGGACAGGCAGAGGAGACAGACTCTTACTACGATCTCATCGTCTTCGCAACCGGTTTTCGAACCAATGACTTCCTGTATCCGATGAAGATTTACGGCCGGAACGGTCGGGCCTTGCACGAGATGTGGAAGGATGGCGCTCGAGCCTACCAGGGCACCTGCGCCGACGACATGCCAAATCTTGGAATCATACTTGGACCCAACACTAGCTTACTTCATAACAGCTTCATTCTGATGATAGAGGCCCAAAGCAGGTATATAAATGGCTTGATCAAGCCGGTGCTGGAAGCCCGAAAGCAGGGAGGGACACTTAGCCTGACACCACGCCCGGAAAAAACCGAGGAGTACAATGCGAAGCTGCAACATCTACTGAAAGGCTTCGCCGTGAACGATTCCCGATGCACCAATTGGTACAAGACCGGGTCAGGGCTGATAACCAATCTTTGGCCAGGCATGGTACTGGATTACCAGAAGCTAATGGAGCAAGTGAATTATGGGGACTACGAATCTGATGGATCCTGCAGAATCATTGTACAAAAGCGACCTTCGTACAAGGTGGGCCGCGTAGTTGAAGAAGGGGGAGTTCTGGAGAAGCTCTCCTTGGCGAACGTTGTGGTTCTCAGCACAAGTGCGATTGTTGGAGGACTTCTGATGCGAAGACTTATCACATTCGCATAATATTCTTGGATAGGACCGCTCGGGCTAGCTAATCTTGTAACAGTGGTATATGGGAAAATGGATAAGCCGGGATAATTTCTGTTGGTGCAGCAAGCTGCACCTATTTATCTAGAGCCGTTCGGCACACTCTCAGTTTGAAGGTTAAGCTTTAATCTTGCTTTGAAATATACAGTTTATTTGATATACCTCGCCTTTCAATTTGACTATTACAAATCTCTCATTATCAGCGAAGTTATCTCCAGTAACAGCTTGTCACTCCAGATATGTTGGCCCATTTGAATTATCATGCAAACCAGGTGTTGCTATTCATTCATGATATGTACACCAAGTCCTCACTAAACGAACGCCAGTTAAAACCAGATAAGAGCCAGATAAATTTCAATTAGATAGATCCAGTGGTTGACTGGAAAGTGACAAACAACTAGTGTTGTATCTTTCCAACTTTAACCTATAAATTGCTCTTTTCAGATAATTAACCAGCCTTAGCTAGCGCGGTACATTATAAAGAGGGGCACAGGAAGTTAATTTGGCAGCTTCTTTCTTTAAAAGGATTTTTTATTCTATTAAACAGAAATTTATCTTTTTTAAATCCTACTGTTGCCTTAATTTCTAGTTTCTAGGGCTATTCAGACCAGTAGAATATACTGACCACGTTTTTTCATTATATATGCCCAATCATAACTGGACGATTCCGTTTTCCTCAACTGCCAGCATTCTTCCATAATATTTAAGGCCTCTAAACATGTCCCGTGCGTTATTTGTGGTAAAGACACAAGCTCTCGGAAAACCTTTTGTTGTTCATCGGCTGCTAAGCATCCAGAGATACAGTACGGCCAGACCACATGTTGTAATAATTTCGGGTCTGGTAAACTTTGAAGAGCGTCCATTGTTTTCGAAACGCTTTTCTTGATATCCGGAACCTCAGGATAAGCACCGGAGATAACTACATGGAGGTAGGTGATAGCTGAGAGAGCAAATATTCTCGTAATCTCGGTTTCGATAGATTCTAGTCGCAGGTGACCGTTGACTAAAGCTCTTTTCGAAGGGTCATTTTCGATAGTATCCAGTCTACTCAGTAGGCGCTCCTCAATGTGACGACCACGTTTCGTAAACTCTATTAGGCTCAATCTATGAGCTTCTTCCTCTTCCTTTTTCCACTTGTCTAGGAATGAGATTTCGAAAATCAAGACCATAACCCAGTTACTGCAGCCTGTCAAATCTTCCAGGTTGATTTCGCCTGTTTCGAGCAAGAGCTTGTGGTCCAATATCAAAAATTGGCTTGATCGAGTTGAGGCACAGGAGACAATGTCCATATGAATAAAGAAACCGAGCAGAAAGCTGACTGAAGTATTGGGATGCGAACTTACCCCACCCTGCTGTTCGTTTATATGATCTTTTCTTGCTGTAATTGACCTTATCTGTGCTTGCACAAGCGGTGGAAGTAGGGTATTCGCTCCCCCAAGATGTATCTGCCAATTGTGTTTGCCGCCATTGGATGACTATTTTATGAACTAATTAGCATTGAAGATAATATCAGAGAGGAGCAAGAGCGTACTTCGTAGAACAAGAGGTGAAGAATGGTAGTAAGGACTTCGACATTGTAGGTTAGACCTAGGTTTCCGCTCCATGCAGAGGATCGTGCAAGGCTGACTTGCAATTCTTGGAGAGCCAAATCATAGTGCCCTCCTCTTGTTCTTGCAGGATAAGAGCTGTTATGCTGGGTTGAAGTCGAGTGATGATATTCGCTCAAAACAAGAGCTGCATGATAGGCCGATTTAACCCTCTTTAAGATTGAAAACAGCCAACCCCGCCCTTTCCGATTGGAGGGAAAATAAAAAGGACAATAAATGTAGAAGACATGATCAAAGTAGTACATGAATAAGATGTCTTCCACATCTCCATGCAAAATTGGATTGCTCAGTCCGGCCGGTTGGGAAACAAGATCCGTGAAACCTGAAGGCGAATTCGTTTGGGCGGAAAGCGACCAATCCGCTTCACTGCTATATCCGGACAGCTCCGATGAGCAATATTCACTCAATGTCGGGTCATACAACGGATCTATAGTCTCCATGTTTGCTTCGGGTTGGGAATTTGATCTCGAGACATCGATAGAACTTTGGATGTTGCCTCCTTCTGTGACAGACGATATACTCGTTGGTAATGCCTGAGAAGCGTCAGAGGAGCACGGATCGTATTTGGTCATGCGGACTATTTGATCGTAGAAGTTTTCCGTCGAGAAATTAGAGCTGTCGAGTACTTCACTCCATATCGGCTCGCTGGAGGTATGCAAATCCCCGTCTCTGCCGAAAAGCTGAAGGTTGCGTTGGGGCGCAAGCCCACTCTGCAAGAGAGTTTCTTGTGTTAGGTGTGCAGGAGGAAAGCTTGACGTGGCGATATTTCTAGTGACCAGTGTGTCTAATTCAGGTTCCACATTTTGCGATGTGCAGGGTAATTTATTCTCTCGCCTGGCCGACTTGATTTGGGCGATAATATGTGTCTTGTAGCGAGCTTGTTCTCTCTGTAGATCTCCCCTATCCATCCAGTAAGGCCTTGGCCCGTAGCCGTCACAGATTATTTGGAGAGAAGTACATCGGAAACACGAAGGGTGATTCTCGTCACATTTCTTTTTCCGGAGTCGACAAGTCCAGCAGCCATGAGTGCTTCTACTGGCTAGTTTTCGAGGCATATTAGCAATGAGCTAGATGTCTGAGCTGATAAAATTGGCTGATAGCAGAATGCAACCATATAACTTAATTTATTGACATAATAAAATCAAGCTACAAAAAATAATTATGCATGTTAGTTTTCTTTGTCCCGAATGCATATTCTTATGTGTTGTCGCACCGGGACCCTATATACCCCTGCTCAGTACTGCTTATAAGCCTACAGGCTAAAATAGGCTAATGGCAGAATGCAACCATATAACTTAATATTTTGACATAATAGAATGGGGCTGCAGAGCATAATTATGCGTGTTGGTTTTCTTTGTCCCGGATGCATACTCTTACGTGTTGTCGCACCGGGACCCCGTATACCCCTGCTCAGTACTGTTTATATAAGTCTATGGGTTTATATATAGTCTACGCTCATTGAGCTAGATTTTCTACATTCTTTTCAACTTAATAGAACACCCATTTCCTTACTAAACTGCCTACGTATTACATCTACAGTTCGCCACATATACACGTTGGTTTTCTTTGGTCAGGCCGTATTAGTGTGCTTAACATGCAGCCAACGTAGCAGTTAAACCAACATTTTGGCAGGGGCCCGAGATACTTGATAGGGTAGTTTTATTTTGGCCCGACAGAAGTACTTGTTAAGCCTATGCCTGCTGCAGTTGTGCCTGGTTTATCCAGAGTGAGCGGGGTCGCGCGATTGGTCAAATCAGCCGAGCAATTTGCGCCATTTTGCCAAAAGTGGCGAAGGGCAGTGAAGAGCGTTTAGGAGTGGTGAAGAGTGGTGAGATGGTGCGGGGTAGTTTGCCTTGAGACGCACAAGATGGGCGTATTAAGCCCCATTTATATCGCTATTCGTAGTAGTCATGTTTCCATGCTCTGTAGGTCTGTTCCTTCGCATACAGTGATCGGGAAGATGTCCCGGCGGAGGTACTGGCCCTATTGTTGGAAGCTAGGAGCTAGCAACATGCTTAACCCACTCGGTCGCGTAGACCACTATCAGCCAACATAATCAACAAGAATGTCCCTGGCATTGAGGTTACTGTCTAGATCAGCAGCGTGAATGTGATTGAGTACAATGTCCCAGAATCCCGGATACAGATAACCAGAATGCCACCAATCTCTCTAAAACCAAATACATTGAAACAGTTTTGTCTCTGACTCCGGATTCTTACGCTTCCGACCGAGGTTTTCTTTGCCCGCGATGAATTCCTCTGTCTCTGGCACAGCACTCTTGGCCTTCCGCAGGACCAGTGATTTGGTAGCTCGACGAACTTTAGCTTCCCTGTTGATCTTTTCAGAAAATGGATTTGATATTGCTGCAGGGCACGCTCCGCGAAGCATTTGTGAGCAGCATTAGCAAACTTTTGCAAATGCCTCTGCAGGCGCTGTTTGCTCATCTCAACCTCCGCATCGGCATCCTGTTTGATCAGGTTATGCAATTGCGTAAGGCTCCCTGGCGTCACTTGTCTTTGAAAATGCCATGGAGGTCAGAGTGGTTCAAAGCGACACTGCTTCGCGTAGCCAGAGATCTTGCAAGTTATGCCAAGATGTAATTAACATTCATGCTAACTACTTGGTGATGGAGATGATTTAATCTGTGATTTCCTTGGGCTGAGATATTTTTGGCATATGTTCAGATTTAATTTCTATAATCCCACAAGACATCACGAAATCCCCTCTAGATATTCCCC
>JAPVCE010000038.1:1021590-1046076 GCA_029606265.1 Paecilomyces dactylethromorphus
AAACTCAACCCTCCTCACCCACATCGCCATGGCCCTCCAATCCACCCGCCTCACCGGCTCTCCAACTCGTCGACGCACGGCTGGATGTGTGGGGGGCTGCTGAGGCGGCGCTGCAGAGGGAAGAGTGGGTGTTTTTAGCTACTGGCTCGAAGGTCTGTTTTCCTGTTCCTGATTCGGGCTTAGATGTCTAATGGGCTGAGACTCTTGTTGTTGGTATTGCTTAACCTAGGTGGTTTCACGCGGTGCTGCGCTAGGGAACGGATTGTGATGTAAGACACTGGATGGATTGGTTATGATATCTAGGCTTGATTGAGCTTTCCTTAATTATTTATTCTCTGATTGATTCCTGCGGTTACTAGAAATACATGTAGATTCCATTCAACATCTTCTAGATATCTTTTCCTATAATATATCCAGATAAAGTCCACAACACACCAGACAGTCTACAGACATCTAATCAGCAGGACAGTACTCATCGCACGTCCCAATGACCTCCGTGATGCAGTTACTGATGCATTCGTTGCGGATGAGGTACGGGTACGAGACGCACTCCTCGGCGCAGCGGGACTCGAGCTCGGAATAGCACTTGGCGAGGGTACCGCCGACGCACTGGGCGCTGACGGAGGTGGTCTCGGCGGCGGTGGTCTTGGTGGAGGTGGCAGACTCCTTGCTGGTGGTGGAGGTGGTGCTCTTCTCCGTGGTGGAGGACAAGCTGGTGGTGGACTTTGACGTGGACGAGGACGAGGACGAGGACGAGGATGTAGATGTAGTGGTCTCCACCGGTGTCACGATCACCGTGATAACCGTCGGCTCGGCGGGCACCACGGTCAGCACGTCGCTGCCCAGCGTCATGACCGTCGTGCCCGCCGTCTCGGTCGGCACGGTGACGACGTCGCCGTCAGCCAGGGTGACCTGCCCGTTGGCGCCCACCACGTAGGTCGTGCTCCCCGCGACGACCTCCTCCGGCACCGTCGTCGTCGTTGCCGCATACGACTGGGCCCCGTTCTCACCCTGGTCGTCCGTCGACCAGACGTTGGCGGTCGCCAGGCAGTATAGCCCCGTGGTCGTTGTCGTCGCCGTCACGTCGCACCCCGTCACCGTCGCCGTGCTGGTCGTCGAGCAGGTGGTCGTCCCGCACGAGACCCAGTAGTCGGTCACGGTCGTGACCTCGCTGCAGGTCGACGAGCTGCTCGTCTTCGAGGTGCTGGACGAGGTCGACGAGATGTCGCAGTTGGAGGTGCAGAGGACGCCGCACGATTTGGCCGTGCTCGGAGAGCAGGTCGGCGAGTTTTTCGCGCTGGTGTAGTGGCTCGTCTTGGCCGACTTGTCGTTGTTGGGCGGGCAGTCGATGGTGAAGATGTAGAACAGGGTGAAGCAGGGGACGCTGGGCACCGGGGGGAGATCCGGCGGGTTGACCGTCGGCACTGGCAGGTTCGGGTCCAGCACCGGCGACCAGTAGAAGCCGCCCGTATTGACGGGGATGACCCGCGTCGTCGACTTCGTGCCGCTCGTCGTCGTCGTCGTGATGGTCGTCGTCGTGCTGATTGTCGCCAGGCTGCTGATCTGCTGCTCGCTCCACGTGTAGATGAGTGAGCCCTAGGTCGACGTCGTGCTCGTCAGCGTGTACTCGGTCACCGAGGCCGCCGGCGTCGTCGGCATAATGACCACCACCACCGTGCTGTTGGCGCTCGCGGTCGAGCTGGAGGTGCCACCCGCGGACTCCGTGACGTAGATGGTCTCGGTGACGGTCTGCGTCGTGATGGTCGGCGAGGGCAGGCCTGTGATCAGCGCGTTGCCGCCGCCCTCGTCCAGGGTGATCGTGCCGCTCATCACCGTGTAGGAGGAGCTGCCCACCACGCCGATCTGCGGCGTGTATGGCGAGGAAATCGGGGGCGGGTACAGTACCGTGGGCAGCCCGCCCAGGACGATGGTGACGGGCGATGGGCTGAAGCTGCTGACGAGGTTGAACGTGGCGGTAGGAATGCCCGACTCGGGGCCCGTCCACTGCGAGAAGCTGACCTTGGAGACAGTCGTGGAGGGCACTGAGACCCACGAGGTGGTGGGATAGGGTCCGTTGTAGGAGATGTACGGATACGGGGGGAACTGGACGACCATCGGCGTGGGCAGCGTCGACGTGGGCCATACCATGGTGAAGGGAGGGTAACCGGCCACCGTCGGGCTGGGCTCGTCGAAGATGATCGGGTCGATGTAGATAACCCCTGACCCCTCATTCTCTTCGTTGCCATCCTCCGACTGCAGGTCGACCGCCCAGTCGGCCGTACCCAGGAAGTTCAGGCCCTCGTACAGCACCATCCGCACCGCCTTGTTGGTGTCGTTCATGTATCCCGCCCATTGCGTCTCGTTGTAGACCATAATGTTGGAGTACGAGCTGTTGTCCCAGTATACCTCCGCCGTAGGGTTCTCAGCCAGGATTAGCTCGAGCTCATAATTAGAGATGTACCCGGCCGTGTCCGTACAGGGACCCGGCCACGCCCCTGAATCCGGCCCGGTGTAGGTGCACATTTCAGTCCAGCAGCCTGCCTCAGCCATCTCGAAAGAGCGCGCATAGCTGGCCACACCAACGGCCACCTTGTTAGACGAGACACCCGCCTTGGTGATCATAGAGAGCGAGCTGAGCGTCTCCGTCAAGTTGACGTGGGACCGGAGGCAGTTTCCATCTGCACACCCACTGTCCGCGTAGGCATTGCCATAGTCCCATTGGCCATGCAAATCGTAGGTCATATACACGATGTAATCCACGACCGTGCTGATGGCCTCGATTGGGAACTGTTCCAGGTACCAGAAGGAGGCGGGGGCTGTGATGGATACAGTCTTATTGGTGGGCATCGTAGATTTCAGAACCGCCAGGGTGAGGTAGTAATTGGTGCTGTCCGCGGTAGTTCCGGCAGGGATTCCAGGGATATCGGGCTCATCCGGATACTCCCAGTCGAAGTCCACCCCGTCAAGGTCCCATTCATCCAGGAAGTCAACGACGTTGGTGATCAGCGTGTCGCGATTCGCCTCGGTGACGGCGTCCGGGAAGATCTCATAGGTATCGGTAGCCGTGGAGAAGTCCCACCCGCCGATGGACAAGATGCGCTTGACTCCCGTCATGTTAGCCAGCAGAGTGAGTTGATCCTCAAGGCCAGTCACATTTAGGGACCAGTCACTGTTGATGGTAGCAAAGGCGAAGTGGACATGTGTGTAGAAGGTGGTGTTGATTTGGTCTACCGACATGGTCAGGCAGGGCCGGGTCTGGTCCGAGGCCTCGAAGTAGGCGATGGAGTATGTCTCGCTCGGGGCGTCACTGACAACGATCTCGGTGCCGCAGTTCGAGATACAGCCATTCTCACCCTTGGCCGCGGTGCCCGGGTTGCCCGTCGTCGAGTTGGACGGCGTACAGAAGTCGGCAGTGATACCACATTGGCCCCAGATATCGCAGCAGGCGTTTAGCGGACACTCGTTCAGCGTGCTCAGATTAGTTCCATGCGGGGCGGTGCTGGTACCGTTGACCTGGGGGCCACAGACGGCGTTGCTGACTGTGGCCGGCATCGGCGGCCATCCGCTACTCAGACACATGTAGCTGCCCACCAACAGATCATCGCAGCCCATCCATCCCCAGGTGCCATTGCTGCCGGTATTCCAGGCTTCGATCTCGTCGACAGTGATGTCGTACGCCGCCGTCAGGGCCGTGCAGGTGTCTCCGGTCTGGACTGTATAGGAGTAGCAGTTGCCATCTGAGTCCTCCGAGGGAGCATAGTCCGGCAAGGTGCCGTTCGTGCAGCAGACGTGCTGACCCACGGTCAGGGTCGAGCAGAGGTCCAACGACGGATTGTAGGCATCGAAGTCATCCCCGCTGATCCCACACTCGGTGGCGAGCGTGCTGCACGTATCACCGGATGCGACCTGAATGGTGGTGCACTCGTCGCTGTCGTCGCGCGACTGCAGCCGCTGGGTGACGGCGCGAGCGCGGTGAAGATAGGAATGGGACAGACCCTGATGCAGATGGGAGCCCCCATGAGCCTAGCCATGCGATGGGTGTCGGGCAAAGAGCGATGTGTAATTGCTCGAGAGCGAAGAGTTCTGCTGTGAGGTCAGCAGTGAAGAGTTCTACGCAGACGGGGCCAGGAACGAGATGGTCTGCCAGGCGGGCCTCGACTCCCTCATGGAGGCCACACAGCTGCCATTGCGCCAGGACTGCAGCGCCTGTTGCACAGAAGAGATATCGGCCGCAGTGCTGGCGAAGACGCCGAGCGAGTATCTGGCGGTGGAGTTGTCGCAGACCTGCACGAGGGTCTCCGGGGCGATGCTCCCGTCGGAGTCGATCTGCGTGACCAGCCGGTCGAGCACCGACGAGATGACGCCCTGACTGCTGAGTGCCGAGCCGACGTAGACACCCACGGCCACTTGGCCCGAGTAGGCAATGCGGATCACTTCATTGCAGTCGGACCCGGCGAGGGCCAACGTGCTCTGCAGTTGCTCCAGAACATTGACTACATTGGTGGCACCAGTGGAGGAAGTATCGCCCGATGAGGCCAGATCAACTGAAGCGGTGACCGTGGATCGGCTGACGGATTCAGTGATACAGCTGCTATCATCGGAGCTGTCTCGCGCCGAGAGAGAGGAAGAAGACTCAAAGTCGGTCGTACAGGCTGCAATGCTGATGTGCGTCGCGGAGTCGTCCAGCTGGTTGAACAAGTTAAAATCCAGCAGCATCGGGTTGTCGCACAGATTCAGTCGGTCCACCGAGTGGTAGACGGACCAGGACGTGGAGTTGAGACCCGTGCTGCTGCAGCTGACGGGGCATCGACTCTGGGTCATGTTCGAGAGCCGGGAGGTGAACTTACCGGCCTGGACGGCGGCCATCAGACTCGATGGGTCCGGGGTCTGGGTGGCATGGCGCGTCGAAATGGGATGCACTGCCAGGTATGCACTGACCGACGAGGCGACCTCGGCTGGGTCGACCTCAGACAGGGCCAGACCTGGTGCAGCGTGGTAGGCGAGAGTCCCAAATAAGGCACTCGCCAACCCGCTGGCCCATCGCATGATGGACGGGGAGTATAGAGAGAATGAGTGAGGGGGAGAGGAAAAGAATGGACCGGACGTCGAAGACGATGCAATATAGTGCAACAACAAATGAAAGGAAAAGAACGACAGGACCGCTAAGAGTCAGTAAGGAATGAATGGTCTCTTCCCCGATAGCTTGGGGGTCAGAGGAGATGGATATCTCTTTCCTTCAGAGCAGAGGGACGAAGGTGAAGCTGGGAATGAAGCGACCCCTATTTCTTATGCCTTTTAAGACTCGCTCAACCATCTTGCCATCCTTGATCCCCCTCGGACTTCTCCCCTATCCTCGCCCAACCTCTAGCTCTTCGTGTATCGCTGTATTTGCCGTACAAGCATGGTTTACAGGGACATGGTGCATCTCAAGTGCGAGGTATCGGAGGGTTTGCTGCATGAGGCCCACTGCAGGATCTAGTCACTCGCTAGTCAGCGGATCCGGCGTGGAGATATCAGATTAAATTATGAAGAGTCAGTGAAATTGTAATGGCACCGTCAGGTCCCTTTAATCCCTTTCTGTCTCCAGGGCCGCCACCAGCATGGTCCGGAGCTCGCTGTTCCTGGATTCATTAGGGTGGGCGCCGGTGGAGAATATGGCGAGGGTTGTGCTAGAGGTGTCTGGGTTGGTTCCGGTGGAGGCAGAAGAAGCAGCAGAAGTAAAGAAGGAAGATGAAATACTTTCACGCAGTCAACCCCCACACGGTCGACTCGAGTCCCCATTCTACCCGCGCGGACCGGCCACCTGTCCCACCCGCACCGCCGCACGCGGCACCCCGGAGACCTCACTGGCAACATCTAGGATCTGGCTAGCGACAAGCTCGGACCGTCCGTATCCTATCGCCGCAAGGGGACCACTTTTCCTCTTCTCCGTGGTCTGCTAAAGACCCCTCCGGGACCGGGCCCAACGACGGAGACCAGTTCTCGCCGGTGCTCACGCTAAACACGAAAGTGATGGGAACGGTCTTGCATGCCGCAGCACTGAAGTCGACGAGGTGGCGGACGCCGCGGAGGTGCGGCTCGAAGGAGGCGAGGGAGAGGTTGAAGTTCACGAGCCAGGCGTTGTGGATGATGCAGTCGACTTCATCGGATAGCCGCGCATAGAGCTCGGGGTCCCGCCAAAAGTGCCCGTTTCTACGGGGACCAGTTAACTTCGCAGAGACTTCGCTGAAAATTATTATATTAGGTCTAGTCTATATCCACATCGCTCTTATTGGTCCAGGAGTTCACAGGAGTTCTTAGGAGTTTGCAGTAGTTCAAAAAAGAACTAGTGCAAGGCCAAGTCTTTAGAAGCGTCTGAGCCCGCTAAGATAAACTTAGACTAGCATTCTTGAACCGAAAAAACCGACCCGAACCGACCCGAACCGACCCGACTCGAACCATGGTCTGTGCGTCAATCTCTTTAAAAATCATTTAAGAATATAAAAAAATAAATACTAAATTTTTAAATTAATATATATATATATATATAACTTCAATATTAAAAAATAATATATAAGTTAAAATAAATGCTAAATCAATTTATTTAGATAGTTATTAACGCTTATAGTTTTAGTACATTGTCAAAAGGTTCGTGTCAGACTAACCAAACCGGACCCCACCGGAATGTAATGCTATTGATAAAACTACGTGAAAAACAAGAGGAAATACCTCGCCCGACCTATGACCTGTGGACTCGAAAAACAACGACACAGCAACCAGCTCAAAAAGGATTATGGAATATACAGCTAGACAATTAGGCAGGACGAGAAAATGACCCCCACACCACGTGACCCAAGACAGCGGATGAAAAGTAGGCTAAAATAAATACTTATTATTTAAGCTTTACATTTTCTATTAGTCTAAGTTATACTAAATTCAAAAATGTGCTAGTTTTATATTTCTTATATATTAAGAACCTTATATAGAAGCTTAGGCTCTAGAGAGCGAACATTATAATATTAGAAAGGCAGATTAATAATAAGATTAATATAGTAGTAGTAGGCTCGATTCTGTACCGGCGAGTAGGCCGGTTTGGCAGCGGGCCATTCTGCCGGTCTGCCCCCACCGTATACCACACCGCCCGCCTAACTAGTTCTAGCTAATGAACTCTAATCTAACTACCTAACTACATAACGCCATTTCTAAATTACATTCAAATCAAACCTAGAACGCCGTTCTCCACGCAACGCCAACGCGAAAGCAAACAGAGGGGGGTTTTATACATGTATTTTTTTAGAGGGTTTTATGTTTCAGGATAGAGGGGGGCCGGTGTAGCAGACGGAGGGGGGGCAGAGAGCACGGGGTCGCTGGTAAAAAGGTCTCAGGAGAGCGTAACCCCTAGGGGCTACGCGCGTGGGTTGAGTTGCGTGCTGAAATGCCAGTTTGCAGGCGATCATGTCTCATGGAATATCATAGGTCTAGGTAGCTGAGAGCTGTTCAACTATATGCACCTGCTGTCTGCGGTCCGCTCAGCCGCCGGCCCTGGGCAGAGTCCGCAGCTGCAGCCGCGGTATACCTGTGGAGCAGCGCCGGGATTCCCTTCTAGGTCCGTCCTGGCCGCCGCCAGACTTCTTCTCTTACCCGCAAAGAAAATTATATCTTCGACCGAGCCCTAGTGGACTGGGGGTTTGCCCGAGGACGCCTCGTCCATAGAGCAGTTCCCAAGTCAATCCCCTCGATAGATAGCAGACAACTCTCCATTCTCCTGTCCGTCTCCGTCTACATCTCCTTGAACCAGCCATTCCAACGCAATGAAGCCCCTCGCCTGGATTCTCTCCGCTCTCAGCCTGCCTCTGGGCCAGGCCGCCGCCTACCTGGTGACCCCCGACGGCACCCCTGCCCCCGGAAGTACCGAGGACTGCAGCTACTGGATCGCCTACATCGAATATGCCACCTGCGAGCTGATCGAAGAGGTCTACCAGATCACCGCCGCGGAGTTCGAGGAATGGGTCAGTGACGACTGCTTTCTCCCGTCGGAGAGTCCTGTACTGACGCTGCACAGAACCCGATCGTGACGGAGCTGGGCTCAGACTGTGAGATGCTGCCCGGTCTGTACTACTGCGTACAGATCGACTTCATCTATCCCACCACCACAGTGGCCGCCTCCTCAGCCACGGCCACAGCTACCTCGGCCATGTCCACTTCGTCCAGCGGCTCGGAGTCCCTGACCTCGACCTCGACGACACTCTCGACGACACTCTCGACCGCTCCATCGACCGTCACCTCCACGGCCACCGGCACGATCACCACCCCCGCCCCCATCCAGACCGGCATGGTGAGTGACTGTGATGCCTTCTACCTGGTCGTCAGCGGCGACACCTGCGCGACCATCGCCAGTGACTACGGCATCTCCCTGGCTGACTTCTACGCCTGGAACCCCGCCGTGGGCGACACCTGCGCTGATCTCTGGGCGGAGGACTATGTCTGTGTCGGAATCACCGAGGGTAGCAGCTCCCCCGTGACGGGTGCCGCCTCGGCGACGTCGACGACCGCGGTCAGCACTACCAACACGACCTCCTCGTCCACGGGGGTCGCGACCCCTACCCCCTACGAGACCGGAATGGTCGACGACTGCGACGCCTTCCATCTCGTGGTTAGCGGCGATACCTGCGCGACCATCGTCAGCGACGCCGGCATCACCCTGGACGACTTCTACGAGTGGAACCCCACCGTCGGGGATACCTGCAGCGGCGTGTGGGTGAACTACTATGTCTGCATTGGGATCGAGTGAGATGGTAGAACTCAATCAGGTTAGAATATAATCAGGAGTGCGTGCCCGCAGAGATCCTGTTGCCGATAACCCTGTGCCATAGCCTTCTTACAACACAAGAAGTAATATCCAGTTGCGTAAGCACTTGTCTTTCTTTCCTTGGCATGCTTACCGTGCAGTATAAATTTTCTCTTGCCATAATCTCATCCAAATTATTGTCATCCACAAGTCATCTAACCTCACTCATCGACGGTGCAAATTTGCTCACCCTCATCAGTCACGTTCACGGCCCCCAACCTACTAGTATAGCGCATAGATCACTAGTCAGATAAACGGGATGGCCAATGAGACCCCCGGGAGCCGGTGGGGCGTCAGTGCTCGGAAGCAGGACCGTCCTAAGCGAAGGGATTTCTCCGACCTCCGGCATCCCTCCCATCCGCGATTGGCTGTTCATACCTGGTAGAGAAAGAGACTCCGCCGAGTGCCTCGGGCCATTGGATAAGGGCTAAATACCCGTAAGCACTATCAGTACGCCGAATAGGTTAGATTCAGGAACCGGCTCTCTCGGGAGTGCTAAGATGAAGTGGATCTTCGCATTGCAAACTGCATCCTTGGCAGCGCCTTTGTCAGTACCCGCCCTGAACCTTCAATAGCCCTCCCTACCCTGATCGTGTGGGGCTCAGCGAGATTACTAGGCCAGTATCAGACCCTTCTTACATTTAACAAGCCTTTTGAAGCTTTCTGTTAGTTTCTCAGCTGTGGAGTAATATTAGTGGTCTTATGCTGTCGAGACTCTAGTTAACCCAAAATGAAACTGTGAGGGTATTTTTCAGTTTTTTTTGGGGGGATCATACGACCAGAAAAAAAAAGATAATATTATTGTGGCGGTAGATAGTCGGACTCTAAAGAGCCTCTAATCTGTGGAATGTGGACGGTGTGAGTTTAGGATGCGGGGAATCAAGTGGATGTTAGACTAAATAATCCTATCAATCATATCAATCAGATACGCGAGGATCAGATAATAGTGACTCCACATCTCCCATGGGTAGGCGGCCCGTCGTAGGAATTGGCTTAACTCCTGCCTCTCTACCTCGATCTGTCTACCAACGTCGTAAAATACCGCTAATACTTCCAATACGCGTCGTTCCAGATCGTTCCATGTAGTCGACAAGGTCATTATTGGAACGATCCCAGGGACTAGAGAGCTGTATCGCTCGATGGGTGCTGCATAGTCATCCATTGGAGGCGAGGTGTGTCTGGGACTAACTGATTCCCTAAGGTAGATTTGAACGGAGCTAGGGCATGGGGCCCTGAATCCTAGAGGCATTAGTTGCTCACGAGAACAATCATCGCGCGAAATCGGACAGAAAAGGCGTGGGGAAAAGGGGGAACTCCTCTTGAAAACGCCCAACCGCGAGCAGGGCATCAGGGCTGTTGAGAGCAGTACGGAAGGAGAGACACTCACTCCGTATTATACCTACCACCCGCCCCGTGGGCACCCATCTCTGCAGTGATCCGTGATGAAGAGACCTTCACTCCTTATTATACGAATGGCCTGCGCTCTTTGAGTAGCCGATCTACAACCAACTTATTCACTCTTTTCTTCCGCTGCTGATTGTCTCGTCATCCTGCATCCACACTCCTTTACCTTTCTTACCCTGGCTCGTCACCTAGTCTGACTTCCCTCCTCCCACCATGATGGTCCTCAATCATGGCTTCACCATAGTCACTCTTTTGCTTTTCCTCGCTCTCTTCTTCGCGGACGATGCATGGGCCAGGAGTCTTCCCTGGAACGCCCGATCCACCGGCCCCGATGCGGGAGTAGCCCCCGCGACCCTAGTCAAGCGAGCCGCAAGTGACGCGTACTACCAGACGTGCTATAGCAAGGGCCTGAGCCTGACCTGTGCGAGCGAGATGTCCGACTCATGGGCGGACCTCTACTTCAGTCGCACCGTGGCGGCGACGGCACTAACGCAGGCCCAGCTCACGGAAAACGGGTGGACCGTCGACCCCAATCCGTACACCGCGCTGGAAGAGAAGTTCGCACAGTATGTGGACGAGGAGATCCTGACCGAGCTTGGCTTGGACCCCACCAACAATGCCGTGGTGAACTGGGTGCACTCGGTGGCGATTGACTCGACGCATCCGGTAGGTGCCCTTCAGGCCTGAAGCCTCCGCGCGCCGCGGTGGGCGTGAGACGATGAGATCGACTAACGGAAGATCAACACAGGCGACCGACGCGAGCTATCAGTGCTGGTACAACGTCCCTGTGGGCGCGATCATCGTCGACCTGGCGTGGAGCCCGTCCTACAAGGTCAAGGAGATGACGGCCGCCCAGTGGCCGTCGGGCTCGCAGCTCCCCACGATCCAGCAATTGTCCGACGTAATGTGGATCGAGTGGGCGGCGTCCCTGCCGGCCAGTGGGTGGGCTACACCGACTTCGAGACCACCTCCGAGGCCGGATACGCCCTGCTAGGGACGCCCAACGGGAATCCCCAGGCCTGGATCCTAATTAACCACAAGAATGCCCTGGGCGCCGTCCAGACCGATCCGAATGAAATCACCGGCCTGAAGAAAATCTCCAAGATCCGCATCTGGACCAACGATGAACTGTGTTATATTCCGGATCTGGATGTAGATGACTCGGATGAGGACGAGGATGTAGATATGGATGATGAAGACAGGGGAATGGCAAACTGCTATCATATGCTGTTCTTCATCGGCACGGTGTCGGAGCCGGATTTTATGGACTATTGAATTATTCCTGCTTCCCCCTGATCTGGGATGAGGTCCAACGTTTGGGTCAGTGTTTTATACCTGGATAGAATGCATCTGGTCAGTATCATCGAGGTAGAACCAAGACATGCAATCAAGGCTGGACTTAGAGTACCATATAGGAACTAATGTTCTTCCACCGTTGACATACTACCACTTTCCCTCCTCTCGCGCCTTCTCTTCAGCATGTTGATCCCATCAACTACCCCAAGAGTTCAAGCGGCTCATGGCCCAACGGCTGAGTCTGTCCGTCTGACCGGTTCACGCACAGCTCCGGTCCCGGTGGTAGATGCGCGATAGGTCCAAGAAACCCCTCCAAGCACTGTGCCAAGTAAGTCGTGAGTGGAACCGGGCCGGCCGGTCTCCCTAGAGAAGATAAGACCGACCCATCTTCCGCTCCGCCTGGCCGCTCGAATGACCGAGCTGGCTTCTGTGCTGGGCGTGATGTGGAGTGGGTAAACATTTGTTGTAACGAAGTCAGATATGAGAGATAAGAACATGTGTGAGTTGTGAAGTGATGATAGGAAATAAATGGACATGGGTGGAGGAGTCTAAGAGATATATATATCGGCCAGCTAAGCTATGCACAACTGAAACACAGAGGCGCCAGACAGAGCGCAACGGGGGCATTCGATTAATATCTAGCTGCAACTGGTTCTCACCGCGGGGATAATACTATTTTGAATCTAAATTCGAGATTAGAAACACATTTTTGTAGTATTTTAAAAGTCCCGACCGAGATGACCCGACCTGTTCGATACAACTAGTCGATCTTGCCCTGCCTGCTGTCACATTCCCTGGCACGCATCTTCGGTTCTGCTATATATCGCTTGGATATATAGTATTTTAGGGCAGACTAACATGTAGTAAATAGAAATCAAATCTAGATACAACTCTAGTAGTTGAAGAAAAGGAATGTCATATTGCACCTCTAGTATAGCTGGTGTTTTACAATCACCATGAAACTCAACAAGAGCGTGGATTAAAGCACCGGCTGCAAAATAGGTTTTCTTGACCTGTGCACTGGGAGCTAGGCGATCTTTTCAGAAATAATAGATTTTTCTCGTTCTATTGTTTGACCCTTGAACTAATGGTGATAAATTGCTATATCTACAAAGCTAGTTGGACCTCTTATGGGAAGACCGATCGCTGACTTAGCGATGATCCTTCACAACTGTTATAAATGGCGAAGTTATTATTCACAGAAGTTGAACAATGCAACACGGCTGTCCTCCTCTGGCAGCGGAATAGTCGTCGGTAACTAGCCCCACGTCCAATGCCCTAGGAGGAAAAGAAAATAAAATAAGGAAGGTAATTACACCAGGTTCTGTAGGCCTTACTGCAGAGGCCAGCTATGCCACTCTAACGGCCAGGTCTTGGGTTCCCGGTCCGACGGCCAGATCGACTCGAAGATCTCCACATCTGCGGTTCGCATCGCGTCGCCCTGTTTGCGGCGGGGCTTGAACCGGTTTTCCGCCCGTACGCCGGCCCCGTCCCACTCGACCTGCCATGCGCCGCCCATCTCCGCATGGTACTTCCCACCCCCGAGCAGCGCATGCGCCGTGATGCCCGTGGGCCTCTGGTACTGCTCGAACAGGCCCGCGAGCGGGTGCAGCCGGAGCACCCGCAGGGATTTCCCCGACCCCTGGCTCTGGCCCGTCCGGATGCGCGTGAAGATCGCCGTAGCCAGCGCTTCGTCGAAAGCACAGTTGATCGCGCAGTCCCGGACGGTCCACTTGGGGAGGTTGCGCTGCGAGGTGACGGGCTCGCGCTCGTACGCGCTTAGCTCCCGCGGCGGGAAGGGGGTCCCGTAGCTTGGCACCACCACGGGCAGGCAGTTGAGGACGAGATCCAGCGTGCGCAGCGCCGGAAACAGGCCCAGGGCGTCGTAGGCCGCTGTCTCGACCGGGTGGCCCCGGTGCCGCTGCACGCAGATTCGCAGCGTCCGCAGGGCGGGGCAGCGGACCGCAGCCAGGGCGATCACATCCGCGGGGAAGACGGGGGCGATCTGCCCCTTCCGCGAGAGCCGGTAGGTCTCGTAGTTCTGGTGCCGGGGCCGCCGCCGGTGCAGCTGCAGCTCGGCCAGCGTCGGGCCGTGCCGGTCTAGGACGGGGGTGGGGAGCCATCCTGGATTGTAGGTCCCTAGCAGGCAGAGGTAGGTCAGCGGCGGGAGCGCGTCGAACATAGCTTTCACTGCCGGCGAATAGGCGGCGGCGTTCTCCGGCGGGTTGAGGGAGAGCGTCAGCCGCTCCAGGGCGCGAAAGGGCTGCAGTTCCGCGATGCTCGCCAGCAATGATACATCCTCCACGCCGCCGGCCGTCCACGCGGTGAGGCATCCCAGGTCGGTGACCCGGGACCATGCCTGAAACTGCTCCGTGGTCATCTTGCTCATTAGCGGCAACGAGAGCATCTCCAGTTGCGCGCGCGGGTGAGCATCGATTCCACTCTCCGACGGCTGGGCCTGCAGCCACCGGGCGTACCGATAGCATGAGCTCTGACTAGACGTGGAGCTAATCTGCAACGACAGCCGCTTGATATGGGCCGCTTGTCGGAGAAGATCCCGCAGAACGCGATCAGGATGCTCGGTGTATACCCCATGGTAATGGTTTTCATAGCAGATGACCTGGACGGCATGCAGGACGGGAGAGTGGACCCATTCACTCCGCGAGAGGTCCTCCTTTGGGTTGAACTGGCAGAGGGGGGATACTAATACCTGGCAATGGGGATGATTCTCTGCGAGGACATCTAGCAGCGCCGATGGGTAATTCGCACGAAGCAGGATGTTGCACTGTTGGAGACAGACCAACTGCTGCACAAGGCGGATGATTGAGGTCCAATCCCCCTGGTATGCACCTAGTTGGGGGAGGTTGATGTCCTCAGGGAGGGTCTCGTCCAGGTACTTCCCCAGGTTCTTGTCATTACCGACCTGGCGGAGGCTGGGGTCTCGAGCAATGAGTGTTAGATGTCTGACATGTGATAGAATCAGGCTGGCGTCCAGCAGCTGAATCACACAGTGAGAGGGTTCGCTGGCTTGAAGGCGGATGGTAAGATCTTTATAGAGACCAGGTGCGACAATCTGGTTCCACTGGCGGTTCACCTGTGATAAGGCCCGCAGGGCATCCTGCGATACTTTGCTAACCTAGAATCCGGGTTAGAAGGTTTTAAAAGGCGGTTGTAGCCCGCTTACCTCTCTGGCGAGAAGAAGCTTCACCTCCACTGGTAGACGATCCATGGGTTTGAAGGTCGTGAAACTGCAAAAGAAGAAAGTTAGATGAGGGCAAAGGGGGAAGAAAGTGCAGGTCACATGAGCACTATAGAGGGGCGGATAAATTTTAATTTTGCAATAGTTGACTAAATTCTTTAGTCCTTATTTTACTTCTGTCAATGTAACTAGCATTAAAATTTGAATAACTAGCTTTAAGAAAAATGCAATAGTCTTTAAAGTTAATAAGTAAATAAATAAAGATTAAGCTTTATGTTATAGACCAACAGGACCTGACCCACAGGAAGAAAACAAACAAGAATAAAACTAACACTACAAATAGAATAGAACAACAAATAATAAGGCGGCAAGGCAGATATAGAAAATAGCTATTAGTCATATAATAGTAACTATTAGATATACTATTAGAGGATAAAGAAATAGTATATAAAAGGAATGCTTCTAATTAGATATATTATTAGATATATTATTAAAGGCAGAAAAATAATATATAAAAAAATAGAAAGAATTAGATATAAAAAAAAATACTTATTTCTATTTTATAATATATTTAGTTCTTTATGCTTATTATATCTATAATTATATTTTAATTAAAAATTAGTTTATTATGCTATTTAGACATTGACATCTCTTATAAGAGTTCTACCACAGGACCTAGAACTTCCTATTATAGATAAGAGTTGGGACTAATTTTTAGTCTTATCAACAGGACTAAAAGAGTGATAGAACTTCTATAAGACTTATAAGAATTTCTATAGAACTATAAATAGTATAAATAGCAAGGGACTTATGACTAATATAACTTATATATTTTATTAAGAATTTTTTTATATTATGCTTATTATAATATAATATCTTTTTTTTTTAGATGATAACTAGGTATAAATTTATTTATATATTATATTATAGTCATTTAGATTTTTTAAATATTTTTTTACTTTTTTAGATATTTATATCTAACTAACTTTTAGTAAAAAAAGTAGTTAAGATTTAATTTCTTTATTTTTTCCTTTTATATAAGAATTAATACTTTTTTATTTTTTTTTAAAGCCTATTAGCTTATTTAAATTAATATATAAATTATAGAAGTACTCTAATTTTTTTTTCTTTTTATTATTTTCCTCTTTATTATTATTAATAGTGTACTAGGGAATCTAGTATGCTTAATATAAGTCACATAAGAAAGGCAAATTATATTTAGAAAAAAAGAAGAAAATTAAAATAAAGAATTAAGCAATATTATATATATATTTTTTGCAGATAATAATATTAGAGTTTAAATAAAGTTTAGAGTTTTTATATAGTTTAATAATAATATATTAAATTATAAGAAGCTTAAATTTTTAAGTTTTTTTAATTTAATTTTATCTCTGCCTTTTAGTGTTGGCAATAAGCCAAGTTACAGCTCAACTTAACTCAACTTAGCTTATTAAGACTATTAAGTTAAGCTTAGAATTATAACTTAGCTTATTAAGCTAAGCCTAAATTTATAACTTAACTTAACTTATAAGTTTTTAAGTTAAATTTATTTAGTTAGTTATATAATTTAAATATTAATAGTAAAATAAAAAGGTCTTAAAAAAGCCTTCTTTAAGACTTCTTTATATATATATTTTAAATTTATTAAATTATTAATAATTTATTTTAGTATTAATATATAAAATAAATTATATACTAAACTATATTAGATAATAAAATTATATATATAACTTATTAAGTTTAACTTGTGAGTTAAGCTAAATTTAAAATTCTAACTTAGCTTATAAGCTAAGCCTAAATCTAGAACTTAACTTGTTAAGTTAAGCCCAAAATTCTAACTTAACTTGACTCATTGCCAACCCTAAGATCTAGTACATTTAATATAGATCACATAAGAAAGGCAAATTATATTTAAAAAGAAAAAAGACAATTAAAATAGAGAATTAAGCAACATTATATATACATTCTTTGCAGATAATAGTATAAGAGTTTAAAATTAGTTTAAAATTTTTTATATAGTTTAATAATAATATATTAAATTATAAAAAGCTTAAATTTTTAAGCTTTTCTAATTTAGTTCTATCTTCACCTTCTTCACTTATTAATAGGCTTTACAGTTGTCCTTTAGTACACTATCTTTATAAAAATATAAACAATATTTTATTTTTAAAAATAATATAATAAATTATTTTATTTAGCTAACTACTATTAGTCTTAAATATTATTTTTAGAATTAAACTTTATTATTATTAAGAGATTTTTAAGATTTAATTAAATAATATAAATTAAGCAGAGAATTTAGACAACTAGTATATAATCTAAAAGATTTAGAACTTTTACTAACTTTTAAAAATTATTAATTAAAATATTATTATTTATTATGTTATTTATAATAATAATAAGTATCTAATTAATAATTTAATGCTTTTATAAATATTTAAATAGAATATTGCTTAGATTTGCGCTAGAATATTTTTTATATAAAAATTTAAAGTTAAAAAGAATTTCTTAATATTTCTAATTTTTATTAACAAAATAGCTTATAATTATTATAAAGATCTATTAAAATAAAAATATTTAATAATTTAAAGTAATTAAAAGCTTTATATTTAATAATAAATCTAATAGAATATAATGCTAGTCTTTTTATATAATAGTTTAAAGGCACTATTAAATAGTTTAAAAAATAAGTAAAATAGGCTTTAACATAGCTAGCTAAGCTATTAATATAAAATTAATAAAGTTTTAATATATAAGAATTTAAAAAGAAAAATTTAACTTAGTAATAAATCTAATTTAATATTATTTTTATTACTTCTTATAAAAAGCTAGTTTTATATATAATATATTTTTAGCCTAATTATAAAGAATAGATAATTAGTTAAGATAATAAAAAGAGAATTTTTATATATATTATATATTTAATAGATTGCTATAGTATTTATTATTTTATTATATTATTACTAATATAAATGCATTTTCTAATTATAAAATAATAATTTATTAAATTAGTCTTATTTATCATTTATTATAAATATAAAAGAATTTTTTTATACTTTTAATACATAATTATTAATTTATTAATAATATAATAGACTACTTAGTTAAAATATTATTAAATATTAATAAAATATTTTATATTTTATTATATCTTTTTTTAATTTAATTTTAATTTTATAAAAGACTTAGTTTATAGTTACTAAATAATAAAATTCTTTTTATATATTTTAATATATTTAACTTAAAGCTTCTTCTAGTTAGAACTAAAATATTCTAAAATAAATAAAAAAGTAAGTAAAGATATAAATTTAAAAGTTAATATTAAAGTAATTATTTATTAATTTAATAAGCTACTTATTATAAAAAAGATAGTTTTAAAATTAAAATTAATAAATAATTTTATTAGATTATTTTTATAAAGAAAGAAGGACCTAACATTAAAAAATTAATTAAATTAAAATATTATTAGAAGAATATTAAATTAAAATAAAAAAATTAAAAATATATTTTAAACAAATTTGAAATTATAATTAATAAAATTAGAAAATAATTAAGATTAATTTTAATTCTGAAATATAGTTAATCTATTATATATTTTTAAATAAATTTATAAGAGTTATTATTTTAATTAATTAATTTTATAAAAAATTCTTATTTTTTTATAAAAAATCTTATAAGAATTTTTTATTTTTATTAATTTTTAATTAAACTAATACTCTTAAAATTAAAATCTAAAATATTTTGGCTATATATAAAAGTAAATACTTTTTAAATATTATTTATTATAATTATATTATTTTAAAAGAGAAAGAAGCAAATTAAATAATATACATTATTTAGAATACTTTTAATTAACTAATTTATAAAGAGAAATAATATAAATATTTAATAAAGAAATATTGCTAAGAATAATAATTTAATATAATTATTTATATATATTTTATTTAATATATTATAATAATTACAACTTCTATAAAATATTAATATATAGAGCGATAATAATCTTAAAGTAAATTATTTAATTAATTTTACTACTCTATAAGTATATTTAATTTTAAAAAGAGAAAGACAATAATATAATATAGTTTATAAAAATTTAATTATTTAGAAAGCTTAAAGCAAAATAATATAAGTTTATTATTATTAATATATTTGGCCCGCTTAGTATTACTAAAATAGTAGATAGTAATAAAATATTAGATTAATATTTAACTAAAAATATTAAACTAATAAAAAATATTTAAAGTCTTATATTAAGTCTAGCCTATTATAATAGCTTTAATAAAAATAAAATTAATAGAGGTTATAGTTTTTAGTTTAAAATTATTTATATATATTATAGACTAATAGAACCTAACCCCGCAGGGCTAAATAAATAAAAATAAAACCTACATATATAAATAAAGAAAGTAGGCAATAAGGCAAAAAAAATAAGATAACTACTAATTATGTAACATATACTAGAGAGTATACCGCTAGAAAGATAAAAAAATAGTATATAAAAAAAATAACTATAATTAGATATACTAACACATATATTATTAAAAAAATAAATAATAAAGTAAGAGAAGCTAAAAATATAAAAATATATATTTTTTATTTATAAATATATTTAGTTCTTTATGCTTATTATATTTAAATTATAATACTTAATTTAGATTAGTTTACTTACTATCTACTATAAGTTAGTATTAATAGTAACTATTAGATATATCTTTAGTATTCTACCTAATAGGCTTTATTTCTAACTTAATTAATCTTTGTAAAATCTAAGAAGAGACTCTTATTAATAAGTTATCTACACACTGCAGCACCTATAATCTGAAAGTTATTAGTATTAGGCTTGCTTAATATTTAAAACCTTTTCTAACCATTAATAAGTAGTTATTTAGCTAAGGACAGATCCTAGAGTATAATAATATATAAGTAGATTTCATTAAATTTTAAAGGTATTATAGTTTAACTTAACAAGGTGTTAATATAATAACTAGAATGCTGTTTAATAATAATAAAAAATTAAAATAAGTTATTATTTTATCTATTTTCTTTAGAAAATTTATGCAAAATTCTAGGCTTAATAAGATTTATAAGACTTTTATAAGACTCTTATAGACAACAAAAAAATATTATTTTATAAAAGTAAGACTAAAAGTTTATTAATTTTATAAAAGTAGAATTAAAATTTTGCTAGTCCTATAGGAGTTATTAATGTCTAGATTTAGTTCAGTTTAGAGAAAAGTCTAAACTACTTATTATAATTTTAAGTTAATTTAGACCTAATTTTAAACTATATTAGTTTAGAAATAAATATAAAATTTAAAAAATAAAGTGGTATTGACATCTACTATAAATTATAAGTAGATGTGTATACCACCATAGTATAAGTAAAGTGATTCTTTTTTAGAGCATTTTTAGTAATATTAATATTATAAATTTAAGCAGTAAAATTAAATTTAAATTATAACAATAACAACAATAATAACAACAACTACTACTACTAGTTTTCATGATTGTTTAGGTGATGTTTTTAATATTGCTAATAATAAGCAGTGTAATTAAACAAATAAGAAAATAGCTAATCCTTTTTGATTGTTCTGGGTTGCAAATCATTAGAGTGTTATGATCTTATTTATATATTGCTTCACAGACAGGAGTATAAAAGAGTCAAATAGAGAGGGCCTAGACTAGTGTTTAATATATAAGCAGAGAGTTATGCTAGTAGTATTAGTAAGAGCAAAGGATCTAGCATATTAATAGTTGTATCAAGACTAATTTGGCATACAAATATATAGAAAGTATAATATATGATCAAGGCCTTTAGAGTCTTTTGAGACTGCTCGACATATTAGTATACTATTGATTCTCAACGCTGTGCTTTTAACAGAGGTGGATAGGTGGTTAGTATAACAAGAGCTGTATCTAGTTCACTCTCTTAGGGCGAAATGTATTTAATAATTTAATTTGAGGTAGATATTGATATTGCGCTTGTGGGCCATAATTATATGCAGTAGAGCCGGGAAAAAAAAATATACCAAATAAAATATATCTGAAGACTTTGAGAATATAGTAGTCGCAATCTAAAGAGTAGAGATGGTGGCATTGCTGCGAGCTGCAGCTGCATTGTACAGCGCCTAGATATCCTTCTTCCACTAATCCTTATCAACACGTTTCAAGCGGCGATCATAAGTCATCAAGCTGTTGTCTTCGCCTTCCACATCTGTAGTCTGGGTCCAAACACCGCCACTGCAAACAAAGTGTTTGACCTGATCGGCAAGCTCGCTAAGTAGAAGATGGCTGCGGTAGTTCCATGCTTCTATAGTCTCGTCGATCTTGTATGTTTAATTAATAGTGTCAATGGCGGCTTGATTGTTCCAGAGGACTAGAAATAAAAGTTAGATGGTAAGCTTCTGATTTCTCATTAAATTAGAGAGACTTACTGTTCGATTGAGACATTATTTCTAACATCCCTAAACTCGCCTTGAAAACCAATTCGGGTCTTATTGTAAGGACTTGAATTGATTGAGTAAAATGGCATGCTGTATTGCGGGTTTGCGTAGTGATGATTATTCTAGTAAATATAAGTGACCTGGTCAACCCTTATAGGAGAAGCACTCACACTGAAGTCTCTGACTCTGTGATTGTACTATCCAGTAACAGAGTCTACTAAATGAGTAGGATCCAACTGTTTGACGTGGTTGGTTAATTCAATTTCCGGGAAATAGTCTGTAGTTTGACCCCAGCCCTTGTTATAAATTATCTATTGATGTTAGTTACAAATAAAACCTTTTCTTATTTTCTTTTCTGGCGAGTCAGCCTTACCCAAGTAGCAATGCTGGGGAAACTCTTCAATTGATTGATCAATAAATCCAGCTGGCGTGCAAACTCGGTTTGTTGCTCCGCGTTGGGGAGAATAGGACTGCTGGAGCAGTCAACTGGGTTGGTCTTGGACTGTGAAGGACGCAGAGATGGTATATCCTGAATAATGAGGAGGCCGAGCTCATTATATGCTTGGTAAAACAATTCGGTCTTGACTTTGATCTGTTGAGAAAGGGCTTAGCTGGATTTTTATCACAACAATCAAGCATGATTACTTACATGCTTGCGGACTATATTGAAGCCTAGACTTTTCAGAACTTTGAGATTATAAAGCATGGCCTCCTTTGTGGGTGGAGTGTGGAGTCTATCTGGCCAGTATCCCTGATCCAGAGTACCGAACATAAAGACAAACTTGCTGTTCAGTATCGGACAAACAACTCTATTGATCTTTCCTTTGGTAATAGTACAGAATCCGGTGTAACTCTAGACCTTGTTATTACCAAATTGAACAGTGATATTGTAGAGTTTTGGCGAGTTAGGAGATCAAAGATCCGGAGAGTTGATGCTGAACTGAAAAGGTCGATCTGATGGCCTGCTGTGGGTCTTAAGCACCTTTCCATCCTCATGGATTGTAACCAGTATATTTGAGGTGGTATTTACAGCGGATGTGTGTACAGTGACATTGACTGGTCGAACTGTAAGCGAAATAATTAAAAAATGTTATGAAACAACTTACCTAGGCCATCTATGTTAGTATCAAGATCAAGCTTAGTTATGTAGGTCTGTGGGACTGTCTCCAGCCAGACTGTCTACCAGATTCCACTGCAGGGAGTGTAGAATATATGGCTGGGGCGCAGGGTTTGCTTGCCGATGGAAATTATAGTATTACTGTAGTTTGTTGGATCATGGATAAAAACAAGTCTATGAAATGAGCTGTCAGCTATTTGGTATAGATAAATCTCTAAGGATTCTGTACAGTTCATTTTCTTGGTCTTTTTTGACATACTCTGTGATATCTAGGGCAAATCGAAAGTAGTCTTCTTGGTGGAAACCAGCCTTCTTACTATTCATAAAAATAGTGGCTTTGTAATCAACAGCATCAAAATTCAAGAGAATCTTCTGGCTCTGCCAGTTCGAAGGGACCTTGAATAAGTTTGAAAACCATGAATATAGGGTGAAGGACTCCTGGATACCTTTAAGAATCATTAGCGTGGACCTTTAAAGGATTTGGAGGCACGTACCAGATAAGCCACTTTTAAGGCATGATGGAACTAGTACTTTTCATCCAAGCTGTTGGCCAAATAGTGGAGTCTGGATAGCATCTAGGCTTGAAGCATTTTGGTAGCCCCAGACGCCATTAAGATTTTGCCATCTAGGGCGTTGCAGTTGAGGTCGTGGATACTCAGGCCATGGCTCCGTGCCCACTTTATCCGTCCACGGCGTTGTTAGCGGTGGTTGCTTAAGTGAATAACCAGCGCCACCATTCTGTCTAGTTAAGATATCATGCTTAGAAATAGCTAAATATGTAGCTGCGAGCAGCGAGAGTATAATACATTGAGGCAAATACATCTTCTATTACTACTGGTAATTCCAAGTACTGCCAAGACTCGTGTGGGGAGAAACAATTGAAGAGCATTTGAAGGTACAGTCTAGGGTCTATTTAAGAAATCTTGCGGATAAACAAAAAGGAAATGGTTGAGCCACCGCTTCATTCCCGCTAGGGTGTAGCAAGGAAAAGAATTACCCACCAGGCTGGGCACGCTAGAGCCCCTGGTGCTGCATGGGAGAATGCTTTGACCAGGTCTCAAATGCCCGCCGTTCTGCCTCACGATGGCATGTCTCCAAAAGGCACGAGCTAACCCCGCAGACTGGGTATATGGATAGCTTTATTGCTGAAGCGTTAGTCATGCCTTGCAATTTTTGTGTACCAAAATAAAGATACACTGTGCTATAGGCCCTGCTGCTTGGCAGGTTAAAGAGTGAGCTGGCGCCGAGATTATATGCTTAACTGACCTGCCTGCTGTAAAAGAGCATCCTCAATTTCATCAACCAAAAGAATTCCTGTGTACTAGATGGAGTGCTCTTGTATTTCTCGTTAAAACTATAGTGGTAGACCTAGTATATCTAGGTTGGGTTCTTGATCATCTTTGGATGAGAAAATTTATTAGCATAAGTGATGCCCGGCTGTAGCTTTATTAACACTGCGGCCAGATTTTAGACCAAGGAAAGATTGATTAGACTATATGAGAAATGCAGGGTAGTTTGCCTTGCTAGCTAATTGAAGCCAAGATGTTTGAGTCTGAAAAGCCCTGGATTCCTTGCCTATGTAGTGGAGTGGAGTATCAGGATTGAAGACAAACAGAATAATGTGCTTGTACATGAGATGTTCCTATTGCAACTCTCTATGTCTGGGCAAGAAAATAGCGACTTCCTCTAGCTTTATAGGCAACAGTTTCAGGCCCTTTAAATGATATTCTGTTTTGTTCAAGTCCACTTGTGTCTTTTGTTCCTCTTGAATTAGAGATAGATCGGTCTTTCTTTGTTAATGTATTCCCCACCCCTTGCAACTGCACTGATCAGATGTTGCTCTGCTTTTATATTATTAAAGCTAGTTGTCCTTATGGTAATGCATATAAAGAGGAAGTTATCTTCACATTAGTTTTATGAAACAAGGTCCACGAGATAGAAAGATTTGTAGGCAAATTTGAACAATGAAGTTGTATCTTGAGGTTTTATTGCAGCCGTGTTTAAATTTAATCAAGCCTAAGAATGACAATACAAAAGCTTCGTGCCTTTTTCCTCCTCTTAGCCTTCAACTTGGCATGCCGATCTCTTTTTCCTTGAGGAAAAGAGGAGTTATCGGTCCACTATTTTGCTGATGAGATTGACCTATTGTCAGACTTGACTTCCTGTTCAAGTATGGAGTTTCTTTTTTTTTTTTTTT
>JAPVCE010000038.1:1046151-1076314 GCA_029606265.1 Paecilomyces dactylethromorphus
ACTATATTCATAAGAGGTCCGTGATCCGCATGGGGTAGTAGGGAGAATGCAGAGACGACTGATAGTTTGAGCTCAATGGATCAATTAATTAAGAAAATTTGTAGAGTAGATAGTTGAACTATTTCCGATAACAAAATAAATTGAATATATTTTCAAAATTAAACTTCTATTCAGTATAAAAATTTATTCAGTTTTCAGTTCTAATGAATTCCGAAAATTTCTAAATTCAGACCTATTGTATAGCCAAATTTCAGTTCAGTTCTTTCTGATCGAAATTTTTGGCGAACTGAAGAAAAATATTGATAAATTATTGATTTTCGAATATACTACTGGAGATTTCAATACAAAATTAGCTAGACAGGAATAAATAATAACAATTGGTGTAATACTATTTTGTTCAAAAATATACTGTTTAAAATAGTAGATTTCTACATATATTATTTATAAAAGCCGGATTTTTTGATACAATTAACGAAATAGATTGCTGTCGCCGCGAGGAATAAATATTTGGAGAATTATATTGATAGCAGTAAACTAGTACAATCAATTCAACAAAAATAAATCGTATTTTATCGAGAGGGTAATATAATACTATTATATTATACTGTCCTGGCTGTATTCTCTTTTCGGACTAGACCGTTTATTATGTGTACCCAGATCTTATCTTCCCTCAGTCTATTAGTTCTATTTATCTCCTCTTCAACTTTAGTATCGAGTATTAATGTATTTGTTTCCTTCTCAATCTAGCACGTATTACACCAGATCGCAAATGGGTCTCTCAAGATTCACAGACAACGTTTCAATCTTGTCCGCAAAATTCCTCCGTTGGCGTAAGTGCCCCACGTCCACGTTCCCAATTCTCACCTGGGTTTCTCGGTTGGCACCACTCGCTTAGTTACCGATTACGTTACTACTAGTGATAGTACATAGTAAGATACGGCCCCTTCTTCGTGTATGAGAACGACATCCACGCCTGGTGGTCAGTAGCCGTAGCCAAGTCCTTGCTCGGGCTGTGATAAAGATCAGCAAGCAATCCACAAATTATACCGACCTTTCGAGAAAACTTACTAGTAGGACTGCAAATTCTCCCGATACACCGCCGCCTGCTCTGGCATATTATGTCGCTCAAAGAACGCCTCAAGCACATTCGTAATCTTCAGTTCCGGGATCCCCACTAACGGGAAGTAGAACTTCGGAACAGGCAGGGACTCGTCAGGGCGTATTTCATAGTTCAGAATGAAAGGAACGACTGTATCCGGGTCCCCCGGCAGCGAAGGCCGTTCCGGCTCGTCACGCAGGCCCTCGATGATCCCGAAATCCCGCCAGAGCTCGCGGAGCATCTCCAACCCTTGGTCAACTTCCGCATGGCCTGAAAGCACGCCCCCCATTGTCCAGTGTTCCTCGACCTTAGCCCACCGCATATCCAGCTCCATTAAGTAGAGCTTGAAGCGTGTGATGGCCGGATGGACAAGGTCGCACGAGAGGAAGTACAGGTCCGTGAGAGTTTGGGTCTGCATGTGGCGCGCGATGGCCTTCAAGGAAGCAGAGAAGTGGCCCGCGGGGTCGACGGAGCGGATAGCTGTAAAGCAGAGGTCTGCTACGCTGCGCCCAGTCATTTGAGATTTGAGGTTTGGGTAGAAGTATTCCTTCACGGTTATATTGCCTGAGGGGCCCAGGTCGAGGGCGAGCAGCGTCTGCGTGCGCCAGACAGTGTCGGCGACTTGTGCCGGGGTCATGCGCTGCTCCTCGCTGTCAGTGAGTGTCAGCTGGCGGTGGAGGAGGTGGTGGAGCTCCATGTCAATCTGGGCGGCGCCCAGGGTGCGCAATTCGGCCAGCGTGGCATGCACGGCATGCCGGTTGAAGGGGTCTACGCCCGTGCTGGCGATGTAGCTGGTAGGCTCGAAGGCTACACGCGTGGTGAGCCCCCGGCGCTGAAAGTTTTGGCTTAGTTCAACGGAGCCTGTGCCCCCGAGCAGGCATTTGTAGATGTTTTGCTGGGTGGGGAAGGGCCCCAGTCTGGGGATGATCACCTGCGAAAACAAGCTCAGATATCCGTATTGCTGATGGAGGCTGTATTTCCCCCGGGCAAGCATCTCTCCCAGCATCGGGGCCACCGCATGCCAGTACCGGTGTTGGTCAAGGTTGGCAAAGGGGATCGACTTGCTGAGGGTGCAATACGGAGTCGTTGAGGTACTGACCTTCCTCAGCCCCGGCCCAGGTTCCTCTTGAGCGACGGGGTTGGCAGATGTGGCAATTGTCATAATGATGAATATGGTGAAGGGAAGATCAGGAAAATGTTCTGTCAACCTTGTTCAGTTCGAAGGTTGACGATTTATTTTGCTCTGATACTTTCAACTAACACTCAGAGGACAAAGCCAAGAAAGAGCAGCTTGACTTATGAGTAGATTGCTCGCGTCGCCTTGCCTCACTGGGCATCCATGCAACGGCGGTATGTGGCCTTGATGTGAGATATAGATATGCAAGGGGCATAGTTTTTAATGGGCACTGTTGCCAAGATGCACTACATGCCTCCAGGTGGGAGGATCGGCAGGTTGACTTTGAAAATCTGGTCAATTCAATCAATTTGCTGAATTTCTGATAATACATCATGAGATGATGTACCCGCAAGGGATTTTTCATGCGTACAGGCTACCCGACGTTCCATGGACCAGCTCATCCTCGAAGTCCAGACTGTTCAAACACCCAAAAAGGCCCTTGAAATAGGACTTGTTTCCTTGCAGCGGCACACGAAAATTCGCTAGCTTGCATTCGTCTCGACAGATCCGGGTTTTTCCGTCTTCTTGACCGACCTCCATTCCAAGGATAATGTTCCAAAGACAGAAAGCGTCGCCAGCGCGACTCCCACATAGAATGCTTGGGTCACCGCTGAGTTATAGGAATGTAGGACAGTTGCCAGCTGGTCTCCCTGCAACTTGTGCCGAAGCGTCGTCGTTCCTGCGGCGAGGATCTCTGTCACGCTAATGGAAGGATCCTCAGCCCGCATGACATGCGTGAATTGGTTGGTGAAGACACTCTGGGCCACGGAGATGAAAATCGCTCCTCCAAGTGTCTGGGCAAAAGTGACCACAGCAGTCCCCGTGGGAACGTCGCTGTCCGGGAGCACATTTTGTACCACCACAAATGGCAGTTGCTGACCAAGGCCGACACCGATGCCCTCGAGGATCTGGTAACTGATCCACAGGCTAGGTCCCGAGTCCGGCTCTAGGGTGCTGAGGAGTCCCGCACCCACCGCGAGTATGGTCGACGCCAGGATCATAAAGGGATTGTAGTAACCTAATGCCATGACGGTGACTCCGGAGAGAATGGAAACAATCACGACGGCCAGGATACTAGGGAGGCTCATGAGGCCGGATTTGGTGGCCGAGGCGGATTTGATAGATTGGAACCAGATGGGAAGCTTGTGGCAAATCAGTTGATGGGATTAGGAAGATGGAAGTGGTCTGGAAACAGCTTACATAGTAGGTGAATACGAAGTAGGCACCATTGAGCGTGAAAGCAAACCAGGCCGACGACCAAGTGTCGCGATTACGCACTAATCGTGGCGGGAGTGTGGCATCATCTCCCTGCCAGACTTGACAGCCCCCGAAGGCGAGGAGAAGCACCCCCGCGACCACAAACAGCACAATGATGCGCCAGTTGTTCCACGCGTATTTGTTACCTCCCCATTGCAGCGCCAGCAATAGACAAACAATGGCAGGCAAGAAAAGGCCTGTCCCAATCGGATCAAGCTTTCGAAGCAGGTAACGGAAACTGGGTCGGCTCTGAACAGGCACAGGGGCATGAAAAAGAAATAATACGAAAAGACCCGTCACGGCACCGATGGGCAGATTGATGTAGAAACACCATCGCCACGAGACGTGATCGGTGAAAGCGCCACCGAGGCTATATCCGGTCAGCGAGGCTATCCACTTAAGACAACGAAGAATTTAAGTCACGCATCTACTCACGGAGGACCAATAACGCTAGCAATTCCAAACATGCTACCCAACAAGGCCATAAACACTGGACGGCGATGTAAAGGCACTACTTGAGCGATTATCAAGAGACTGCCGGAGAAGAGACCCCCGGCACCCAGACCAGCCAGACATCGACCTAGGATGAGACCGAGAGAGTTGGGAGTCGCTCCGCAGACGGCAGACCCTATTTCGAACAGGCAGAGGGCCGACAGGTACACCCATTTAGTCGAGTAGTAGGTATAGAATTTGCCAAAGGCCAGGGTCGTGGCGCAATTGGTGAGAAGATATGAGCTCCCGTACCAACCCACGTCGTCCAGGGAGTTGAATTGGTCAGCGATGCGCGGAATGGCCGTAGAAATGATGGTGACATCCTAGGGAGAGGGAGGTGTCAGCTTGGTAGTCACTGGAGTTGCCGACGCCTTATCGTGATTTTCTCACCAGGGACATGCAAAAGATGCCTAAACAGAGGGCAATGGTAAGAAATACTACCGTGGAGGCCTTTGGAAGGACTTCGCGCGACTCAGACGCTGCATCTGGTGTTTCCTTCGGTACTACTTGTGATGCGCGATTGGTGACGGTCTTCTCCATTGGCAGCGGTTTTCTCCATTAGATGAATTGGATTGGATCGCTTAAACAAGAGCTATGAATACTGGAAGCACTGGGCTCTTATGATTGATGGTTTCGCTTTGTTTGTTTGTTTGTTTTTTATATTTTTTTTATTCCAATTTTCAAGGCAGGGGGACGAACCAAAACATTGGGCTGCCCAGCCATTCCTGATTCTTCATGTGGAAATGCGGAACCTCATCTCTCCACCCTTTGCAGAGTATAGAATGCAGGGGTCTTGCGAGGACTGTCGATAGGACAGAGGTGCCAGTGGTGTCCACGGGGTCTCATGGTCATGTTGGGATAGATTCTAAGATAATAAACCTGAGTGATAACCCTAGGCAGGGGCTCCGCGACGTCTTTGATCCGTCCTGAGGATGGTCTACTTAGTACATAGGTAGCTGACTTCGCTGCAGGATCATTGGGGCGAAGATGATGCTCGAAATCTGCCTGTTGTGTAGACTACTTAAATGACAAATAACTTGGTCAAACTACTTAGATAGGCGTACCGGAGATGGCTATTTTCTATACTATAGAAAGTGGTACTTTCTCTCATCGGTGGATTGTTATGTTATATGTACCACAAGACCATACTAGTAGTGGACATTGGGACTATAAAAGAGCTGTCAGGGATGGATTAAATCACATATTCAATCACTAGTACGTATACGCAAGTCTATCTGAGCAGAGCTGTGTATCAATATCGAGCATGGCGGGCAGCCTGGCCAGCGAACAAAGATCCTCTAAACAACGATCATGAATATATTGATTTCTGGCCTTTGGTTATTTGAAAATGAGGTGTAGGAGAGGAATCACTATAATAAGACACGTGAAATCTTCTGCAGCGGATCCGTCGCGTTCTGCACGATCAGGTCGAGATAGTCGAGCATTCGAGCCAGGATCTCCGACGCATACTTCTCCGAAGCGGTTGATGTCCAGTAGCGTAGCTCAAGCTCGATATGGGACGGCGAGGTGTGAACCGCGAGACAGAAGTCGTACTAGATCACAGAGTTAGATTGTTCATTACACTTATGGATAATTTCTGAGTCATGCTTTTCCAGAGATGGGTGAATGGATGAATGGCTGCTTTACTCACTTCGGTGGGATCTTCCAAATCAAGGAGCTCAACTTCAGTACTCGTAGTACCATGGATAGTCTCGTTATCTTGGGAAATCGCTCTATGAGAGTTGGTTGAGACGGTATTTTGTACGGTCAAAACAGTATTGAACAATCGCTTGTCCTCATTATTGTCCGGCTGCGCTCCAAATTTGCGGGCCATCTCGGGCATCGAGCAGTGCTGGTGCTCGTTTCGTCGTTGAACCTCCACTTGATTCCGAGTTAAGGCCTCCAACACCGTTTCCTCGGCACCAATGGCGAGATGACAGGCCACGATATTGAAGAAGGAGCCCACGGATTCCCAGACGTCGAGGTGGAATTCCTCGCGGCCGGAAGTGACAGTGCCGAAGCAAACGTCGCAAGTGTTGGTGAAGTGGCTGAGAGTCATGGCCCAGGCTAGCTGACAAACATTGGTAGTGGTGAAGTGATGGGCCCTCCAGAATGCGTTGAGACTGTGGAATTGGACAGGCGAGAGACGGCATCGCTGCGTGCGAGGCGAAGGGAAAGATGAGGCTCTAGGTGTCTCCTCTGGAAGCCTTGAGAGGTGGGATGGCTGGGCATCCTGCAGCACGCGCGACCAGTATTGCAAAGCCCTGACCGACATTTGCTGCTGCTGTAGGTGAGTCAGGTATTGGCGATACGTGACACTAATAGAGGGCAACGGCTGCCCATCGAGGGCGAGACATAGCTCTCTCATGAGAGTAGATATGGAAAAGGCGTCGATCAGCGCTCCGCCCATCTCCAACCGCATGAATACCTCTCCGGTATCATCCTGCCCGATGAAAAGCCGATAGAGAGGGGAGAGGTCCCATGACTCAACGCGTGGCAGGTTTCTCAAATCAGCAAGTGCCATTTTGCTGCATGCAAAAATCGGGTCCTCCGTGGTGCCTGGGCGCAAGATGGCATGGAACTTCTTTGCATTGGTCTTGGGATCATTGACAAGGATAGTGCGCAATGCTGTATGGCGCTTGACAAGCTGCTTCCAGGCATTGCTCACCTGGACCACGCTCACTGAGCCGCTGGGGAGAACCTGGAAGATTGCCGTACTCGTGTACTTGGATGTATACAGCTCTAAAATACCGTTGTGGGCGTCCGAACACGGATAGACGTCTTCGATGATATGCGACTGTAGCAACGTCAACTGAGATCGAATCATTTCGAGGTTGTCAGCGACATCGTTGAGATGGACAGAAATAGTATCCTCGCTCCCCGAGTGATCCTTGGGAATCCCACTCTTCTGGAAAGCAGGCTCTGAACTCTGTTCATGATTTCCACTGGCATGAGCGCAAAGCGAAGACACCGTATCATGGGAGAGAAATTCATGCATGGAGATGTTCATATTTCCTCGCCGACACAGGGTCAAAACTCGCATAGCACTCAAGGAATCACCACCTAGAGCGAAGAAGCTATCATCTAATCCAATCGTTCCCTCATCCAATGACAGCGCAGTTGCAAAGTTTGCACGCACAAATTGCTCTTGAGGCGTCGTTGGTTCCGTCTTCGACCCAGCGACACCGCCCCGATACATTCTCAGGGTTTCCTTTTCAAGCATCGACGCTGCATGCTTCAGTGTCCTGCGGTCGATCTTTCCGGTTGGACCGAGGGGCAGACACGACAATTCCAACATTAACGACGGTACCATATATGGTGCCAGGTGCTGCTGAAGATGATTTAGCAGGCCGTCAGTAAGAAGTCGATTGTCTGTTGATGGTGGAAGGAATGGCATCTGGTTGTTGAGGAGGGAAGGTGTCATAGCTAGCGTTCTCTTCACCGTCGTTGGATTGTAGACGAATAGGACTAAATTGGATGCCTGGACGCTTTGAATCTCCACCAGCTCAACAATTGCTGCAAGATCGGGCCCGAAATTCTCGGCACAACGCTCAATCTCATGCAGCTCGATGCGCTGGCCGTGAAGCTTCACCTGGGTATCCTTTCTACCAACTAAAAGCAAGGATTTGTCCCAGTTCAAGATGGCAAGATCCCCGGTTTTGTACAATCGTGAGCCCCACAGACCAGGTATCTGTTGGCTCCAGATCGGATCCTGAATGAACGCAGCTGCCGACTCTTCGGGTCGCTTGATATAGCCTCGTCCAACAAGAGGACCGCCAATCAATAACTCTCCCATTGAGCCAACAGGCATAAGCTCATCGTGGTCTTCCGGGTTGACGATCCAATAGGTCGCATTCATAGAGGATCCCACATTGTTCAGAACGGAATCAGGGGTCAACTGGGCCGTCGTTGTCGCGTACATGGTGCACTCCGCCGGGCCGTATGATTGATGCAGCCGGACTCGTGGGGCCCATGTCGCTAGGTCAGAAACCGAGGGAGACTCACCACCAAGGATCAGTGTCTGAAGAGATGGCACCTTCTTCGGTGAGATTGTCCGTGCCACCGAAGGCGTTAACATGGCCATATTGACCCGCAAATCTGACATAGCTTCGGCCAGATTATTCATGCGCTGGCTTTCCGAGGGGATACAGACGCAGCCCCCAGTGGCGAGCATAAAAAAGACTTCCGCCAGGAAGATATCGAACGCTGGAGATGCGAAAAGCAAGCACCGAGACGACCTTGAAGCGCTGATAACATCTTTGTGCGCATGGATCGTCGAGTAGACCATTCCATGTTCTATCACTACTCCTTTGGGGGCACCGGTCGATCCGGAGGTAAAAGCAACATACATCGGATCGCTAGGGCTGACCGGTGGCGGGATCCAAGAATCGCATCCTTCCCACTCCCCCAGGTGGCATGCAAAAGGGATGATCTTTCTTGATTCTCTCATTTCACCTTCAAACTTTTTCATGATCTCCTGTGAGCAGACGACAAATTGCGCATTTGCATCGTTCAGAATCCCGTTCAATCGCTGCGATGGGAAGTTCGGCTCCAATAAGACCATAGCAGCTCCCGACATCAAAACGCCAAGGATGGCGACCGGAACCAACCTCGAGCGCACCAGACAAATCCCGATGATCGTCCCAGGGCCAGATCCCGATATTTGAAGATGACCTGCGAGGCTAAGTCCCAGGGTGATTAGCTCTTTGTATGTCAGGGAGCCATCCCATGCGCACACAGCTTCACATTCCGGCTGTGTGACACTGAGCGCCTTGACAACGTCGGTGAGGCACTGCGGTGATGGTTGATCATGAATCTCTGTATTTATCTTTGCCACCTGCCGCCATCGTTGAGAGATAAGACTTTTCAGATCCCCAATCATGCATTCGGGCTGCTGGATGACATGTTTTAGATAAGTTTCAAAGTCATCCAGGAGACCCTGGACAAGGTTGAGAGTCAGGATTTCACCGTCATAGAAGGCTTTGATCTTCAGCAGGCTGTCCTTCTGTTGAACCACGATTGAAAGGGGGTAAGATGCAAAATTCAGGTCTTCAGCTTCATTCTCAGGTAGGTCGAGGAAGGCTGAGGATGGACTCTGACACGAGCGGAGTCGGATCGTCAGAAGGTTTTGGAAGCTGCAAGCCCAAGCTGCGTCCGGGCTGGACTCTGCAATAGCCTTGAGGCCCGTATGCTCATATGGCATGATAGATATATCATGTTCTTGGATTCCAGCTAACATCTGTTGGACAGATAGCTCGGGTTTCAGCTGTGTCCGGAAAGGAAATGTGGTGAAAGTTGGGCCTGTGATACGATCAATTCCAGAAACCGGAGCGTTTCGGCCAGTAACAGTCAGCCCGTATACGACGTCCTCGGAGATTACATGAGTGGACACAACTAAGGCCCATGCCAACTTTATTTGGTTTGCAAGCTTCCAGTTGACCTCAAGATTGGCTAAGTCGACCCAATGGCTTCTTACGAGCCACCGAGGTAAGGTTGATGGCTGTCGGGACGAAGAGGATGGGAAATGGGCTGACTGGTAATCTTTGAGCTCATTTCCCCAGAAATTACGGCTCATGTTCGAATCTGATGTCGCAAGATAATGGATGTATTGAGTGAATGCAGGCCGCAATGGTGGTGACTGGCCTTTGTAAAAAGTATTCAGGTCCTCGAGTAGCTGCACGTACGACCATCCATCGAAAATTGCGTGATGAATTGTGAAAATAAATAGAACAGGGGTATTGAGTTGCTGTTGCTGAATCGTCAGTCGTGCAAGTCTGCTTCCGAGGCCCATAGATCTTCGGTCATCTTCGGCGCATGATCCTTCCATTAAAAGCAAATCTTCTTTTATGACAACCTGTAGCATGGTTCCATCCTTTCCCAAGACGATCCGTGTCCGTAGTATCGGATGTGCGATCCAAAGACGCTCCCATGCGGCACGCAGCTGAGTCACGCTCGTCGAAGAAGGTATTGAGAATTGATACGTGCCGACGAAGGCTCCCGGGACTTTAGTTGACAGCGACATGAGGCCTTCTTGCAGAGGAGTACACGGGTAGATGTCCTCAATGTGGCCTTGTGTGACCTGGCACTGGACAGCGGCAGTAGATAGAATCTCTTCTGCGTCATAATTGCTCAAAAGAGCGAAAGGTAGGATTTGAAGACTTTCTGTAGTCTCCAAGGACGACCCAGCAATATTATGGGGGGTTTGAGAACGTATGACTTCTGCAACCGTCAGCTCCAAACCTCGACTGCGCGCACGAGCGACAAGCTCAATCGCGGCCAGCGAATTTCCTCCCAGTTCGTAGAAGTCATCATGTCTACCGATAATTTGTTCAGGACATTGTAAGATCTCGGCGAACAAAGAACGGAGGAGGTCTTCTTTCAAGAGCAAATCGGGAACCAAGGCACCGGTTTCATAGCTCTTCGTAGTCAACCACTCTGTTTCTGGATTTTGTGTACGTGACTGGGTGGATGCTACTCCTAAATCTACCAATACCCGACGATTCAGCTTGCCTGTTCGCGTCAAAGGGAGCCCATTGACCCACACATATTTGGTTGGGATCATGTATGGTGGCAGGCGCTCCTGGAGCCAGCTTCTCATGCCAAGAGACACTGCACGCATCACAGAATCTGCACTGACAACCTGACTCTTGCAGCTATCGGAGCACATGTCTGTATCTGCGAATACTAGGAAGACTGTCAGAAGCTTGCCTGCGCTGCTGTCTCCTAGCTGAACCACATCAACGACTGCCGCTACATCATTCTGATACTGAGACGCAAGATTTTCGATTTCTTGCAGGTCAATGCGCTGGCCATGGATCTTGACCTCCCGGTCTTTCCGCCCAATGTATTGCAGCGTCCCATCATCCACATTATATCTAGCAAGGTCTCCAGTCCTGTAGAACCGTTCATCCTCGGGGATGCCGAAGCGACTCGCCCAACAGGGCTTGCTAATGAATGAGGTCTGGCGCGGGTAATTGAGATATCCTCGGGCCACGATGGGTCCACTAATGATCAACTCCCCCACTGCACCCAAAGGTTCGAGTTGGTCATGATCTTGAGGATTAACAATCCAGCAGTGACTGCTGTAGGAGCACCCAATGTTATTCAGGCCATTTTCCTTCACGCGAGGCTGGATCGTGGTTACCACGCTGCACTCAGCAGGGCCGTAGGCATTAAGAAGTTGAACCCTATCAGCCCATTTGCTCACATCCTGAAGTGACATTGGCTCACCGACGAGTAGCAGTGACTTGACCCCCGGTACCTGATCAGGTTGGAGGAAACGAGCAACGGATGGAGTCAATTCCAGCCAGTTAGCCTGGAGGGTGTTTATTGCGTTCGACAGCCCGTTCAGACGCTGATCATCCGACGGTATACAGACACAGCCTCCTGCAATTAGCGTCATAAGAATCTCGAGAATACTGCTATCAAAGGCGTGAGCTGCAAACTGAAGAGCACGAGTCCGTAAATTTATATTTTGAACTGCATTCTGCGCTAGGGCATTTGCACAGAAAGACCGGTGCTCAATCACAATTCCCTTGGGTTTTCCGGTTGATCCAGATGTAAAGGCAACATAAGCAGCATTGGATGAATTGACAACTGGGGTCCGATTGCGGTCAGACTCATCCACCTCAATCTCTATTCCCGGGACCGCAACCGCTTGCCGATGTACCTGGCAACCCAGTTCGTGCAGTGAACGAGAGGTGAGGATAACCATTGCCTCGACTTCAACGCAAATTTCCTCCAGACGATGCACAGGATGGGAGTGGTCTAACAGAACAAAAGCGCCACCTGCGCGCAGCACCCCCATCATGGCAATTGCGGTCCATTGGGACTTTTCAAATAGAAGCGGCACTATCATCTCGGGACCGACTCCATGAGCCTGTAGCAAAAGGCTGATTGCTAGCGATAGCTGATCCAGCTCGGCATATGTGACGGATCCATCCCAGGCACACAGAGCTTCAGCATCAGGCTGACTATAGCAATGCTCCTGAATTAGCGTGTGGATACAGACAGCCGGTCTTGACAGCGAATAAGGATCGTTCCGTTGCCGAATCGTTTTCTCGCTATAGGAGCCGAGAAAGTCTACCTTGGACAGCGGCAAGTCGGGAGTCAGGATGACCTGCTCCAAGACACGAACGAAAGAAGTCAATTGTGCCCAGGCTCGGCTTATTGTAAAAGATTCTCTCGATATGCTCATGTGTATTTGATCTGGTGATAGGCCCCAATTAAAGAGCACAACTGTATGAAAGGTGGATGGTAACTCGGAAATAATTAGTGCTTTGCACGCCGAAAACAGTTTTATTATCACTTACCAGGGGTGTTTCACCATCCCAGCTGATGGCGATAGCAGTGGTGGCCTCAGTTTCCACCAGGCGCTGTGTATGCTCCTCGGCGGCATCACGCAGAAGACCGTTCTCCTTTTCTGATATCGACCAGGTCTCTACATGCGGTAGCTGCGAACTTGCGGGATTGACCTTTGGATCAACAAAAGTCATAGGTGTCTCAATCACTCCAAATCTGCTTGTCGGCACACCTGAGAGTCGGGAAAGCAGTAGTGCCCATGCTGCCTTGAGCGGATGCGCTGGTGGCGTAGATGTGCCACCCGTGGTCCATCTCACAACCAATTCTTCATCTAGAGGATAAGAAATGATATGACGGTCAAGACATAAGTTCATGGTGAGATTTATTTGCCCAGTATAAATAAATTAGATCGCTAAGGGGAGCGGCAGATCTCTGGAAATCGAGAATATTTTGTATTGAAAAGTGGCCGATGTTGCGGTCTCGCCTTCGAGGCGTTGGGATCATTTCCAATCCTGATTTCTTTACCCTGAAAATGATTGCAGAATGGCCAAGATCTAGCCAATCTTGACTAGATCTCTCTCGTACGATCGAATAAAGCATTCCTTGTTGGGCCGGCAATTGAATCCCTTGCGTGACTGAGCATACCTATGCCCATGCCTCGAAATCGGCGCATCCGACAGCTAGACCAGTCCATTCACTACCCAACCCTTACATGGCAGCCACCACATGGTCATCACTGATGAATAAGGGTTAGGTTAGGGTTATCAGTCAGTCAGTGATCTGGGTCCACGTCATTTGACCTTATGTAGTTAAGCCTTGCCTCGTTTCTGGCTTTTGATCTCCTGGCTATCATTTTCCGTCTCGTTCAACAACTAGATTCACATGATGGCCAGTTTGATCGTTCTGACAATCCAATTCAGCTTGGCCTTGGTCTTACTGGCCATCTGGCGCGCATTTACGCCACATACTTGGCCCAATCGAGTTATCTCCTATTGTGTAAATGTTGGTCTTTCCCCACGGCTGCCTCTGTGAGATCCAGAGCTAATTTACAGTGTGTGTTGCTTTGGTGGTACCCAATCCATTCAACAGACGGCCGAGCCTCGATTCCGACATGCCCGTACCGATTTCCGGATGGTGGAGGGAGCCTCAAATTTCTCGAATACGAAAGGGTCTCTCGTCGATGGGCGGAGGAGTATGGACCGGTTTATCGCATCTGGGTTGGTCTGACGCCTGAGATGTATGTGTCTTGTTCGCAGAAATTCGTCCGGCGGTACTAATCCTCGCCAGCATATTGACTCGAGCCGAGGAGATCAAAACGGTCTTCAGAGATTCTGGAGATCACCAGAAAGCTTCGAACCTGAATGGGGGCTGGGTCATGGGGAATTTGGTTGGGGATGGGGTGGGCCTCATCAGCCGGGGGCACTGGAAACATGTTCATGCGGTTGTTTCGCCTCCGTTTATTCAGAAGGCCACTACTTATGTTCCGTTGGTCCAGTCAAGAGTGGTCCGACATTTCAACGACCTTCATGGGGAATTTCGTGTCGGAGAGGCGTGGCGTCTGAAGCCTGCCGAGGATCTCAAGCTTCTGCCTTTCTGGATCATCAGTGATCTTCTGTACGGAGAACTGCCTCCGGAGATGGTGCAAGAACTCCTACACATCACCGACCTGCGGACCGATATTTTTCAATATGCTTTCAAGGGCGGACTTTCGTTGTTCTCCTTCACAAAAATCTTCTCGCCGACTATCCGGGCCAAGTTGCGCGTCTTTCACAGACGGTGGGCGGAATTCAACCGGCAAGCATATCAACGCGTCAAAGCCACCAGCCAGGGCTCCGCATGTGCGATCGTGCCTTTATATGCAGCGGTCGAAAGCGGCCAGCTCACCCCAACGGAATTGATGCATACTCTCGACGAGGCGCTCTTCGCAAACATTGACGTCACGATCGGTAGCTTCTCATGGATCCCGTCCTTTCTCGCCGAGGACATCGCATCTCAGGAGCATCTCCGAAGGGAGATCTCGAATGTACGCTTGGACAATTCCAAAGATGCGTGGGAGCGATACATTGCCAGCAACTCTACCATGCTGGCTAGCTGCATCAATGAGTCCGCGCGACTGCGGCCTGTCACGAATTACACTTACGCCCAATCGATCTCCACGGAACGCGATGTCGGCGGATTCCGCATTCCCAAGGGAACCTACATGGTGGTCGATACCAATGCCTTAAATATCCGGGATGAGTCCTGGGGCCCAGATAAGACAAGCTACCGGCCGCGACGATTCTTAGCTGAATCCCGCTCATATTTCCGCTATCGGTTTTGGCGCTTTGGCTTCGGGCCGCGCCAATGCATAGCCCAGGCGTTGGCAGATACAATACTTAAAGTATTAGTGGCATACATGGTTGAGCATTACCGTCTCAGTTGCCCTGAAAAATCGGCCACAGGCAGCCGGGGGGGCCAGAAACAAGGGGATGCATGGTTCAAGGTCGCAGAGCAAGCGATTATCTTGGAGACTCTATAATATCTCTCAGGATTGTGTCCCAATCATCCAGTCAAAGATGACAGCCATGACTATTTCACCCCATTACAATCGGCGATTTTTCCCAGGGTGGGAGGGGAGGTGGCTCGGCGAAAGAATGGAAACGCCTTGTTTCTCAACTCAGATGACCCTTTTCATTTTGGGACAGGCTTAGAAAAAGGTATTGGGGCGTGTATTCCTGACTGAATGATAACAATGTCATGAATCAATTATATGGAGAAACGATAGCGTTCGCTAAATTGCTGACGATTTGTACAAAAAAAAAATTGAGGGTAGAGAGATCGAGAGGTTAGAAAAGGCGTCACCGCCTTTCTGTAAAGGAAGGCTGCTCTCTATTAACCCCCGAGCGGGATTAGTGGAAACACAAAAAGAGATATCATTATTCAGAAGTCATTTTCAGGAAGTATTAGGGATTGAAGACATTGGTTACTCTAGCTAAGCTATCTACTGATACCATTCTTTTCTCAGGCATCATGATATGCTTTCGTGAGGTTTGCTCTTGTGCATGTGCAGAGTTCAAGTCATACTAATAAATATAGCCCTACCCACTTCACAAACTTAATATCAGTTTCGCTCTAGTCTCTACTTCATATTATGAATAAACACCTACCACCTACTAGCAGGTTCTCAAGAGCGAGGTGCGGATCAGTCCATGGCTAAGCCATGTGAGGTACAATACAATGTAGACTCGTGACCATATCTATTATAATGAATTTGCATATTGGTAAATCAATGCGAGAAGTCTGCAATTATTGTAGTTCAGAGGTATGGATTATTGTTATTCGTTCTAGAGGAGAGATGAAGCTATATACATAACATGGAGCCAAATTAATTTCCAATCAACTTGGTAGCCTGTATAGACTTTTCGGAGCTAATTCCGATGATACGGCTTAGTTCCTGATCTGCACCAGCCTCATATCATAACAGCAATGACCAAGAAATTGAACTAAATTCGCGATACAGACGATGTGTAATAGGGAGATCAATCATAAAGCAAGGAATCGCGCAAGGCTTGTTGCGAGCAAGGAGCAAGGATCCGTAATCGAGGTTGTTCAACTGCGAGCGAGATGATGCATACAAGCAAGGGACTGCGTACGAGCAAGATGATTTCTGCAAGTATTCTGGGCTATACGGGAAAGCTTTGAAGACAGCAGGAGTGGTGTGTCATGAAAGGAGATTGGCGTAAAGCAAGAACACATGATCTGGAATTGTACCGTACCTAAATCGCAGATGTAGCATGCTGCCCGAAGAACCAATGAGGGTGCTGGTTCACTGAACAGTTCAGCTAGTCCTTTGTAGAGCACAGGTCTCTAGGGCTCTAAGATGGTAAAAATTTTAAACAACTGAATTCATGAGACTGGTTGTGTCGAGAGTAAACCAGGCTTGACAATTTGAAGTGAAGATCAGGTTAGGTAATACCTACTAGTAGTATGTATGTTGAGCTACTCTACCAAAAATAAAGATAGATATAAAACTAGATTACTGGTATTTGAAACTACCTCAGGTCTTATGCGACTTTCAAGCTAATCGTACGCAATGTCAATTTTAGACATATTTGCTATTATCTGTAAGTTCCAATTATGTGTGAGGTAAAGTCCAGCAAAAGGGGTGAGTTGGCGAAAGCGACGAGTAATCCGTGTCGGACCCATCTGCAGGTTGAACGCCGAAAGCAGGGCTTGGAGACGAGAAATGACTCACGGGTCTGATCCCTGCGTTAGTGTCAGCTCAACGAGAATGTCAAGACATACAAGTAAACCCAGATCCTGAATTTCAAAAATTGGGGCACTTTTCCGTTGTTTAATGATTTAAGCTACTACATATTTACAGGGACAAGGATTCTCCAGTAAAATGACGATTACCGACAAGACTGATGCGCAAAGAATGGTCATCCAAAAAAACGTTGATGAGATAGTTACCACCGCCGAGCGCTTCATGAACGATGGTGGTGGTGATATCGCCGGCGACGAGGTCAACCTTGACCTCCAGAAGAAGGCCTTCAACCTCATTCAAACCCTCCGGGGCCCTATCCCCTCGGCGTTGTCTTCATTTGAAGATGTTAGTGAACGCTCTCTCTGTACCATGTGGCAAATAAATGACAATAAGTGAGCACTCGATAGATCGTCAAAGTGGGATCTCTGCGAACTCTTCTTGCGGCCGGAGTGTTCCATGTCATCCCCCAAGGCGGAGCTCCAATGACAGCCAGCGTGATCTCTTTACGGACAGGCATGGATAAGAGTATCCTGAGTATGTCGCAGTTGAGATCACAGAAACTCGGGAATATCCGATGCTGATGAAAATACAGTACGTCTGATGCGAGCCGTGACCCCATATGGTCCATTCCGTGAGACAGGCGAAGAAGAATATGCCCACACGCCGTATTCTGAAGCATATATGACCGCGGATATCGCGAGCTGCTTCCCGGTAATGTGCGTAGTAGAAGCGGAGGCCAATCCAGTCACTGATTTCCTGTCTCGCATTCTGTTACTAACCACAAAACTTTTGGCTCAGGTCGGACTTCATCTTCGGGCCTGTCCTGCAGATCTGCGACTTTCTTCGCCAGCATGACTGGAAGAACGCGATCACAACCCGAAACAACCCGTTCACCCTGGCTCACAACTGTCCGGGCGAGGCGATGTTCGAGTACCTCTACAAGAACCCGAAGCATGTTGCTCCTGTGACCAAGGCCGAAGCGGCTGACGTGGACCAAATGGCCATGGATCTGTACCCATGGGAAGATCGGCTTAGTGGTGTTGCAAAGGATCGTGTTGCAATAGTTGATGTTGCCGGCAGTCATGGCAACGCCATGAGGCAGATCAGAGAGATTGCTTCGGGGTTACAAGGTCACCGTTTCATTGTGCAAGATCTCGAACCCGTCATTCAGGAACATTACCAGGCGCTACGAGCTGATGGTATCGAACCGCAGGTTTTCGACATTTTGAAACAAGAACAGCCAATCCGCGGTAAGCCGTTTCTTTCTCATCGGACCCCCGTGTTACGGTCGTGATGGCTCATATGCATATGCTATGGCAGGCGCCTCAATATATTACTTCCGGCGCATCTTCCACAACTGGCCAGATCTTCCTGAAGCGAAGAAGATTCTCCAGAATACTACAGTCGCGATGGATCGCGACCAATCCCTCGTCTTGATCCACGATATTATTGTCCCAGAGACGGGCGCTACCATGACTCACGCCTGGCAGGATCTGAGCCTGATGGCCATCGGAGGCATTGAGCGTACCGAGAAAAACTTTGCGAGCCTTCTGGAAAGTGCCGGGCTTGAGCTGGTGAAGGTTTGGCGGAAGCCGGGGGATATCATGGGCATTGTCGAGGCGAGGCTCAAATAAATAACACTCTCTCCTCGAGGAAAGTATGGCAGTTAGGCATTCTAGTCGTCAAAAGTATATCTTCACATCATCTTGTCAGTACTAAAGAAAATTTTTGATGGACCTTAATATGGACTCCGAGTAGCTTTCTGGACTAAAAAGTTTTGTTTTGGAGACAATGAAAAACTGAAGTGATCAAATGCCACTAGTTAGTAGGACCCTTCGGGAGAGGCTTGTTCATCGTTCTCGTAATTTACTTTTAGTATGCTGTCATAACACGCCACAGTTCGATGTATAGAGACCCTTGGGATCGTTCAACCGGTCTCAATACCTACAATCAATCATCTAATTCTATTGGACATGTTCAGTACTTTGCCAGTACATCAATTCCTTATCCTGACAGAAGACTGTAAATGATCTCTTCGGTTGCGACTGCAACTTGTCGCGGGTATTTTCCCATATCCAATTGGGTTGATCTTGTATCCTGTGGCTTGACGCAGCCAGAAAACAAATTCGAATCAGGCACCATTACTCCTTTTACCTCAATTGAATGACAGCAAACTTGACTCACTCCCTCAAGCTAATTCTACTTCAAATCCCGAACTATCTAAACCCTTCGCAAACATCAAAAGCCCAGAAACGTCATTGCGTAGCCTCTACATTCAAGGGGCAGGCTCTGGCCACTACCCTGATTTACATGAGGCTGGAACAATGTGAATGTTGCATGTGCACGATCAAAAGCACACATGAAGAATCACCATACGCTCCACATGCAAAGAATGCTGCATATCTCTCCCCTGCGCTCCCATGGAGGTCAATGATGCTAGACTCGCAGGCGCATAGCGCAATGCCACCCACCTTTTTTCCCCCTTCCTCTTCGGGTTGGGTCACGATGTTCGAGCAGCCTGTATGATTCGGCATAAGCAGTCACAGAATGAGACCAAGTATGTATATTCTTCAGCACAAACACTACGTACCAATTTTTTTTAAATTTTTTTTTCTATCCAAACTACAACAGTTTCTCGCAACAGACCAAGTCTTTCAGATCTGGCGCAGGATCCCGCACACCACCAATCCTCCAATCCCTTCCTTCATGCAAGGAACCTTATCGATCAGCTGGCCCATAAATCAAACCGACAGCAGGTTTCTCATTTCTGAAGTAACTAATGTTGCCATTCAATAGGATAGCAACAAAGGCCACGAAACCACTTGTTAAAATGACAATCACACACGGAGTTGGGCCGGCCGGGGTCGCGGAGCCCCGATCCAGCGGCATTGATGTGATTATTGTCGGGATGGGGATTGCGGGGCTGGTGGCCGCCATAGAGTGCCATTACAAGGGACATAAGGTGATCGGGCTGGAGAAGAGTCCCGAAATTCGTGTTTTAGGTATGTGTTCTAGGTATGTGTTTTCACACTAACCCAGCAAGCTCATAATATTTGACCGAGTATACAGGAGATAGCATCGCACTGGCCAGTAATGCAACTAAAGTGTTGCGAGTGTGGGAACATGGCAAAGTGTACCGTCAGCTCGTCGCGCAATCGGATGATGTGGCCGCCATGGAGGTCCTCGATCCCGCTGGAAAGCTGTATGCCACGGATGTAATGGATGGCTACGGCATTGGGGAGGGCATGGTTATTCATCGCGCCACACTAATCACCACTCTGTATCGCCATGCCACCTCCTTGGGGATTGAGTTACGGTTCGGATCAGCGGTCACCGAATATTGGGAATCGGAGGACGACGACCAGGCCGGTGTGACAGTGAATGGACACCAGAAATTCTCCGCCGACTGTGTGATCGGCGCGGATGGTGTGCACAGTAGGACTCGGGATTTTGTGCTCGGGTATCGTATTCCCACACAAGACTCCAGGTTAGCCGCGTATCGGTCATGTTTTCCTACGGAACTTGTTGAGGGGGATCCAGGCGCCGCATGGATCTTGAAGGAAGTAGGCGAGCGAGATCGTATGCGGAGATACATCACCGATGGAGGCCTGGGGCTGACCCTGGCCACGGGTAAACGGGGTCAGAATGTGATCTGGCAGGTTTGGCACCGCGTAAGTATCCTTTATCTACCACAGTGAGATCTACTGATGAGAATGATTTTAGAACGACGCGCAATCAGCCGAAAGCTGGGAGAACAACACGAAGGCTCGTGTTGAGGATGCCCTGGCACTCTTGAAAGACTGGCCGATCTACCCGAAGATCGCCGCCGTCCTCCGGCATACGCCCAGCGATACGCTCGCGGACTATAAGATCATCGCCCGTGATCCTCTGCCACGTTGGATCTCGAGTGGGGGACGCATCATGATCCTCGGCGATGCTGCCCATGCAATGTCCCCCATCGCGGGCCAAGGGGGTGGGCAGTCGATCGAGGATGCGGCGACGCTGGCCATTTGTCTTGAGCTGGCGGGTAAGTCGCGGGTGCGCCTGGGTCTACAGGCCGTTCAGGCCCTCCGATACCAGCGGACGCGTCTCATCCAGGAGAGTGGGAATACCATCTACGGGCAGATGCGTGATCCCGACTGGGAGGCGATCGAGAAGAACCCGGCGATGATCAAGTTCCCCCGACCTGAGTGGATCTTTGGATATGATGTTCACCGGGATGTCTATGAGGAGTTTCCGGCGGTCCAACGAGCGATTCAGGATGGGAGCAAGTACAGACCGCGCAATGTCCCGGAAGACTGCGAATATCAGGTTGCACATGACTACAAGGTGAATGCCTGAGACTAGAAGATCAGAAGCTCTATAAACACCCTCCTGGTCAGAAGTTTTCGATTCCTGCAATTCTAGAATAACTAGTTACGATTCTGTATTTAGTACATAATTTACCTTTACCAATTGCAATACCGTGAATTGACAATCTTGGAAGGCATGGGCAGTAAGTATACATATCTGTACATCGATTTTAAGGAGTTATAGAGCCAAAATCATGACAAGTGATACCGTTTCTATGCCCCAGTAGATCACAGCAACTTGAATCAATACATAATATGGGAATTCCGGTAACGTAGTACCTTATTGTATCGTAATTATTGCAATATCTCCGCTAACCCGGCCTCCATTTCACGTAATTTCACCACCATCCTCGCGCCCGCCTCCCGCTGCACAAATATCCCATTCACCAACAAACCCCCAATGCCCTCCTCTGGCGTCCCAATATCGTACTTGAGCAACATGTGACACAAAATCAACGTCGCCTCATCAGACGACAAGAACCGCCCGGGACAGGCGTGTTTCCCGTGCCCAAAGGCTAAGTGACTCATGCGCGTCTTCGTGAAGGGGGCCAGTCCGGCGGTGCTACGATCTTCCCTCATCTTTTTGAAGCGGTAGCCGTCAAATACTTCGGGGTCCGGGTACATGATAGCATTGAGGCGCAGGTTATTGGCGAAGGCCAGATAGGTACCTTTTGGGATTATGGTGCCGTCTTGGAGAGTTACGGACTCTTTAGCGAAACGGAACATTGATACTTGACTTTATCAGTTCTGTTTTGGGGTAGTTGGCTAGAGGGTGGGGGTGGGGGAAAGACAAACTAAGGGTGGCAGGCTCAAGACGTTGGCTTTCCTTCATTACACTCTCCATCAGCGTGAGCTTTAGCAGGCTGGTACGATGGATACCATGTGGGCTAGTTGTCAAGACAGCGACCAACTCCTCGCGCAGCGGTTGAATCAGCTCGGGGTGTTCCAACAGTCGGGCCACCACTTTCTCCACTAGATCCGCTGTCGTCAGGACGGAGACAGCGATCAAGCGAAGCTGGGCTAGCGTGGCATCGTAGCGTGCGCCATTGGCGAACTGGTCGATGAACGTCAGGGTGGAAAACTCCCGGTGGTCGGCGTTGCGCTCCCCCGCACGGCGGGTTTTCTCACGCAGCACAGGCAACAAAATACGCTCCGCGCGCTTGATCTGGCGGCGCACCGTCTGGCAAGGCCCTAAAAACCAGTGGACCAGCGGCTGGAGAAAGCGGGGCCAGGATTGAATGGCGGCCACGGCGATGGCGCGGTTGGTGGTGAAGCTGATAGCGATCTCGAGCCATTCGGGGTTGCGACTGAGCTCGGGCCCAATTAGGGCTCTCGTGGTCATCTGCGCCACTAACGCCAATATCGTCTCGCGGATGGGCACAGTCTGCCAGTCTACTGGTTAATCTATGGCTTAGTCCTCTACAGCTACACTGCTCGAATGCTGTGCAGGGGACTTACCAGACGCCTCGGTCCACTGAGTGCGCAAAGACTCACTGGCTTCATCGGAGAGGGGACGCGTCAAGTGTACTAAATAAAAGGTGATGAAGCGGTGGTAAGTTAGGAGCTCCTTTTATCCAGCAACCTCTTCAAGAAACCAAAACTCACGAAGTTCCTTGTTCAGGCCCTGGATAGCCATCGGAGAGACATGGTTATGTAACGAGCCTTGGAACATCGTTTCAAAGCCTGGTAACTCCAGAAGGATGACCTTCAAGTTGTACATAAGGATTAGTAATTCAGATTCGGCAGGTATTTACTTACCTATGCGGTGGCTGACTGGGAATACTCACATCTACTAACGCGTCGTAGGCACTCAATCTCTCATCGTTTCTAATTTCCTCAGCGTACTGGTCGGACAGAATTAGATACATTCCCATGTTGGTCGCCACTCGGAACATCGAGCGATCCTAGAGACACCAGACCACGTCAATTTATCTCGCCTCCGTTGTAACTCGACTATGGACTCGACTCACCTCCTCGAGCCCTTTCGCAATCAGCTCGCGGGCATTGTGGTTGAATTCCTGCTTTGCTTTGCGCTGAAAGGGATCGCAGGCGTGCCAATTGACGGGTTTAGGTTGGCCGAAGAAAGCAAGAATGGCTCGCATGAAGAAGATCAAACTCGCCAGCCCTATTCCCAGGTACAGTAGTTGGGACATGGTGATGGTCTCCATGATGCTTGTCTGGAAAGAAAAATTGAATGTGATATATCCACCTGGTGCGTGACGGTTGTCCGTCGACCTTATTGATGAATGAATTGTGGGTGTTCTTTCGGGTTAAAATTTGTGTTCCTCGTTATCATTGCCCTCGTCAGCATAGATTTCCGAAGTAACCGGAATTTGCACTTTGACGAATTCACAGATTGAATACTTGGCACGCCCCATAACCCTTCCCTTACTCTTTCCCCCTTGCAGCCCCTTCTCCGTAACATGCGTGATTATGCATGTAGCTGGATATGGGTTGATGGAGGTCTGAAGATCTGGATAATGCCTAAAATAGTTGAGGTAAGGGGGCGGCGGATCTGTAACGCAAGCTTCTGTAAGACATGAGCCAAAGCAGCAACACCGAGGAGACTTCCACGCTAAGCAGCATGTTCACCCTGATTGGGTATTGTTCCCATCTTCTGTTATTAACATTCACCCCCTCCCCCCTCCATATCACCCTATCTCCCATTCCTCAACTCCAACCCCATCTATCCCTCAGAATCCCACTATGACCCGCGCCACCAACTTCACCGAGCTCTACTCGGGCAAAGGTATTCTAGAGACGTACATGATCGCCGAGAAAATCACGCGGTACTTCACGCAGGATCTGATCGAGCTGTCGGGCCTGCTAAAGTCAAAGTTTCGCCCGCTCCAGGTGCTGGATCTCGCCTGTGGGACCGGGGTCGTGTCTGAGAAGCTCCACGAGGTGTTGGCGGACCAGCCCCAAGCCAGCTGGGAGTTGATATGCGGCGACATCTCGACGGAGCTGACGGACTATGTAAAGCGCAAGATTGCCGAGGAAGGGTGGTCCAACTCGAGCGCTCGGGTGATGGACGCCCAGAACACAGAGTTACCTGCCACAGAGTTGACGCATGTATTTGCTGCGCTGGGTGTGTTACCAACCATTTGAAACTGCAATTGACTTTGGCGTACTGATGAATAGTTCGAAGCGTGGACCTCATTCCCCGATACTTACGCCGCTTTGAACGGTAAATTTCCTCCCTCCCCACACATTATCCACCAAATGCAACAAGTAACGTTTAAAATCAAGATACACTCCGCATCCTGAAGCCAGGTGGCACATTGACCATCTCAACCTGGCAGAAAAGTACGCTCCAAAACCCCCTCCCTTCCCCTGTTTGTACGGTAATCTTTGCAGGTGCTGTAAAATTAACGACAATACAGCGGAATGGCTCCCCGTCCTCGAAGCAGCCGTCCGCACTATCTCAGCAGACCTCCCCTTCCCTACTACTAAAGAATTTATGTCTTGTATGAACCCTGGCTGGGACGACGAGGAGTACGTGCGCGGCCGGCTCGAACAGGCCGGCTTCGTGCGCGTACACACGACCACAGTCTCGAAGGAATTCCAGACCACTACGGCCGACCTGTACAAGATCGCCGCGCCGGTTATCCCGATCATAGTTAGTCAATGGTGGTCGGTCGAGCAGCGCGAAGCCCATGAGGGAGAGATTTTGCCGGCGCTGGTGAGATATCTGGAGAAAACGTACGGGGAGACCAGCTTGGTGCCGCAGAAGTGGACGGCGGTTTTCGCGAGGGGTGAGAAGAGGGAATAGCTCGAGGAATTGATTGGAAGGGGAAGAGAACAGAGAAAAGCGTGTTATCAGCTTGACTTCTGGGGTCAAAGAATTCACATTCGGGGGACTTTAGGCTACATGTTTTGGTCGCTGATTGTTGTCATGGTCTGTTCAATTTGAGACTGATATATTGGAGGCAACTGTGCTGCACTAGGTTATGAAAAACTAAAGAAGTGGTCAGATACCAATAGAACCCTATCCTATAAGCACCTGTTCAGTGAGGCTCACTAAAGGGTGGTCTAGATTCTTAACTATAGATAGTATTTGGATCTACTATTTTTACTGAAAATATTTTTCCCAGACTAACTGAAAACAATTTTTGTTGTACAATCTGGCTGAAATTTTGATTAGTTTGAATTTTATTATTGATTTTGTCTCTATTTAAATTTGAAAATAAATAGTCAAACAAATAGATTGTATAATATAATTCTATATAATCTGTTTGGATCAATTTGTTTTGATAGAATATATCCGGAAAAATCTATTAATCCAATTCAAATTCAACTGTATTACAACTTAAGATAATGAAGTAGATAGTTGTTTAATTTTCTAGCTGAAGATGCCTCATATCGATCTCAATCTGCGACTATTGCAATAGAACCAGTCTCACTTGGGACAGAAAGGCCTCTAGACCTAAGCTTGCTAGCCCGTTTAGCTCTTCTTTTCGAAGACAGGCTTTCCCAATTTTCACACAGAGCCAAGTCTGAGCATGAAATCTTCGCTATGTGACCCTAACCAGAAGTTTCTTGCAATTCGGCGCTCGACATATTCTCGGGAACCAACAAAGAGCGCGGCTAGTCGCCAGGCTCTGCAAACACTCGAGAAATCACCTAAAGTTCGCTATTCGGTTTAACAGGGAGCCCCCACCGAAAAGGTTTGAGGTCTTCGGGAGAACACTTAGTCTCTTTAGAGACAGACTTAGACTCTTCAGAGACAGGCTTAGTCTATCCCACAGTGGGTGCGCAAGCAATGTTCGCTCGCATGAGTAGCTCACTCTAATTTAGACCTCTTCTCCCCTATTATTTGCACGGCGGCAATATAGATATGTGAGAGATCTCTTTTTTATTAAAATTAGACTTAGATTTTAATATATAATTTAGTAGTCTATTCTACTCTAGATTCTCTGCTATTATAATATAATTAGTGTTATAGACTAACAGAACCTAGGCCCACAAAAGAAAGCAGATAAAGATAAAACTAACACTACAAATAGAATAAAGCAACAAGTAACTAGGCAGCAAGGCAGACACTAAAGATAGCTAACAGATCACATGATATACTATATACCAATCTGCAGAACTAAGAAAGAGTATACAAAAAAGGACCAATGATAAAGAAGGAAAGATATATCTAAAGAGTAACTCGAAGAAGGTATACAAGAAGGTATATAGAAACTAAATATATAAAGATGCTTATTTTCCCCTTGCAATGTATTTAGTTCTTTATGCTTATTGTATCTAAATTGCATACCCTGTATATAGTCTATGTTGAAGAATAGGGCACTTTATGCTTAATTACTAATAAAAGCTTGCTAGTGCTAACTCTAAAATATATTAGTATATCTTAAATTTTAGAAGAAATAGCTCTATTCTTTAAAAGACTTCTAAAAGTTAAATAAATATATATTTTTATATTTTTATAATATTATTTAAATCTATAATCTTTTTATTATATTTATATATAATTCTAGCCTAGTAGCCTCTATAATAATTCTAAAATATAAAATATTATTTTTATATTTTTAAGTTCTGCTAGCCTTCTAGATTATTTTTTATATTATATATAAAAGTTACTATATATAATAAAATCTCTTTTATTATCTATTAAAAAAGCATTATTTATTAAGTTATTAATAATAAAAAATTATATTTTTTTAAAAATTAGATCTTATTACTCTCTTTTATAATAAAGTAATATATCTACCCCACGGGCACCGCGCAGTCTATATAGATTTATATTAGAGTTATAAGCAGCAATACTACTAATTAGCTAGAGTAGACACTCTATTAATATAAAATTATATTAGATCTCTTTATATATAGTTTTAATTCTTTCTATAGTTAGATCTAAATAAAAATTTTATTAATTATACTACTTTAGCTATTAATTTTAATACTTTTATCTATATTTTAATTTAATTTAGAATAAGTTAGCCGGCAAAAATAAAATAAAAAAGAGTTAATATTTAATTAAAAAAATGCTAAGTCCTTATTAGTAGATTAAAAATAGATAATTTTACTATTTTAAACTGCTTTAATAGTAAGAGATTCTAATAGTAAAAAATAAATAACTCTATTTAATCTAAGACTATTTAGATATAGTAGTAAAAGGCTTACTATAAATAAAAGAGCTTTATAAAGCTACCTAATATTATTAAAATATTAAAAATAATTTTTAGCTTAATTAAAATAAAGACTATTAATTTTAAAAGAATAAATTTAGCTTAGCTTAAAGTTAATTTATTAATTTTTACTCTAAGCTTTCTAATAAAGAAATAGACTAAAAGAAGCTATAATACTACTATTATTTTTTATCTTTTATTTTATATAGTTAATAAGATTTATTAAATAGCTAAATAAGAAAATTAGTTAAGTAGTTTTTATTAATTAAATTACTTTAATTTCTTTTTTATTATACTTTATTAAATAAGTTAATTTAATAGATCTAGCTTAAAAACTTTTAAAATATAATCTAAATTAAGCTAAACCTAAATTATATAATATATTATATAATCTTAAGTTAATACAACTTTAATTATATAATAATTAATATAATATAAATTTAGTTAGGTTTAGTTAATCTAAATTAAATTATATAATATATTAAAGTTAAGCCTAGTTAATTTAAATATAAAAAGATTAATTAGCTAAAAGTGCTATAAAAATTAAATTATAATCTATAAGAAATATTTAATAATTCAAAAAAATTAGTTAATTAAATTATAATTTTAAAAAAGAATATAAATTATAGTTTAATTCTAAAGAGTTATAAAATAATAGTAGTAATAATAATATATATATATCTATATTTTGCTATTAAGTATAATATAAAGATTTTATATTTTGACTAGTTTTATTAAATTTAATAAATTTTAATATCTAAATTAATTTAGAAAGATTTAGACTATATAAAATATTTATTTTAGTCTTGCTAAAGTAAAATTAAAAGAAGTTATAGCTAATAAATATATCTTATTAATTAACTAAGTTTAAATTTATTTTATAATAATAATTTTTTAAAATTTATTAAACTTGCTTTAATTTTAATATTTTATTTATTAATCTAATTTACTTTCTTTTAAGATTTTCTAAATATATATTATAGTAATATTAGAGACTTTTTAACTAAAAATTAAAGAGACTTTTTTAAAAGTCTAGCTAAAACTATAGTTAAAATTATTTTATTTTAATAATATAATTTCTAAAATAGATTAGCTAATAAAGCTTAAAAAAATAATTTAAATATATTAATTTTTATTTTATTTAGCTTTAATTTAGATAAGCTATTAAAAGTTTTACTAATAAAAGCTTATTTATTTATTAAAGCTTTTATTAAAGCTATATTAAAACTTTTTTAGAATTTAATGAAGAATTTTTTAATTAAATCTTTATTAGAGGCTAGATTCTAGATTCTTTTTATTTTTAATATTTAAAAAAATTAATTAACTTTTAATATAAATTAAAATAAAAATCTTTTTATTTTTATAGTTAATATAGCTATATAGCTATAGAAGACCTTTTTAATAAAAAATAGTCTAAAAATTAAAATTAATATTATATATTTTTTAGTTTGGATTTTCTAACTAACTATTTAAATATATATAATTGCTAGAGTTAGTATAGCTTTTTAAAATTATAAAAAATATTAAGCTAATATTTATTACTTTTAAAATTAGAATATAAATAAAATATAATATATTAAAGAAAAAATTAAAGAGAAAATAGTAGTTAGACTTAAAATTTAAATAAAATATATATTAAATTATTACTTTTAAGCTACTATATTCTCTTATATATTAAGAAAACTACTATAAATTTTTATTAGATTTAATTTATTTTAAAAATATTATAGAGACTTACTAAGCCCTATAAAAGATATAAAATATAAAGTTAAAATTTTATAGAAATAACTAAAATACTTTATTAAAATAATAAATATTTATAATTTTATAAAAATTATTAATCTATTTAGATAGAAACTTATCTAGATTAATTAGATAAAAAAATTAAAGTATTATATTATTTAAATTTATTAAAAAAAACTATCTCTAATTACCTATACTAAAGTTATAATATTATAAATTAAGTTAAGAATATTATATAAAAGTGTTAAAATATCTAGAATATAATATAAGATAGTTCTAGCAGAATCTAAACTAATAATTAGGCTAGATTATAGTGTTTTAGCTTTAGCAAGTATAGCTATTATATAGAATAGCAGTAGAGTAAAGAGACAGTAAAAGAATTAGTCTAGTGGCTAGTAGTATATATAAATAGTAGATAAAAGTAGTAATAATAGCAGCAGCAGCAGCAAAAAAGAGATAAATAAAGAAGAAAAAGAGAAAAGAGAAAAAAAAATAAAATATTATTATATAGCTAGGCTTATATTATATTATAATATTATATTAAGAAAATAAAATTATAATAATATAATACTATAGTATTAGTAAATAATACTATAATAATATAATAGTAATCTAATAGTATAAAAAGTATTTAAATAAAGCTAAATTAGATTAATTTTATTATCTATATTAATAAAAAGAGTTTTTTATAATTTAAGCAGCTATCTATAAAGATAGTCTTAATTAAGATGTTAATATTTAATATAAATTATACTTTATACTTATTTTCTTTAATATAAAAAAGCTAATTATTTATAATAGAATATAATTAAAGTTACTAATTTATAATCTATATTTATATTATAGTATATATATTTCTTCTTAATTAAACTCTAATCTAACTAAGAATGAAAAAGACTTTTTTAAAAAGTTAGCTAAAATAATAGCTTAAATTTTTTAACTTTAATTATATAGTTAGTAAAGTAGACAAGTCTATTTAATTTAGAAAAATAATTAGAATATATTTATTTTTATTTTAATTAGGTTAGAGTTAAGTAAGATATAAAAGAATTTACTTAAACTAGTTAATTTATTTATTAAAGCTTTTATTAAAGCTATATTAGAACTCTACTTAGATTTTATTAAGAATTTTTTAACTAAATATTAGTTAGCAGCAAAACTTTTTAATTTTTAAATATTTTAAATAATTATCTAATTAAAGCTTTTATTAAAATTATATTAAGAACTTACTAGTACTAGAATCTTTTTTAACTAAATCTAGACTAATAGACTAGCTTATTTTATCTTTAGCTATTTTTGCTTAAAATAGATTTAACTATTAAAAATCTGAAATAAAAGCTTAATATATATATATATATATAT
>JAPVCE010000038.1:1077323-1087892 GCA_029606265.1 Paecilomyces dactylethromorphus
CTAGCTATAGTAAAATAATAACTAATTAAAGTAAAAATATAATTTATAATAAATAAAGATTATTAGAATTAGTCTTTTATTATTTAAATATAATAATAAAAATAATTAGAGTTTAAATAGAGCTATTTTATTTACTAAAAAAGATTATAGTATTATAGTATAAATAGTAGATTAATAAAATACTATTTTAGGTCTCTAGATTAAATATACTTATAATAATTTAGCTATATAAAAACTTAATAATTTTAAAGATTAAAAATTCTAAATTTAAACTAATCTAGAGAAGTAATAAGTAAAAAAAAAAGTTTAAAAAAAGATTAAAGAAATATAGACTATTTATTTATATTTTTATAAGCTAGATCTAATTAGAACTAGCTCTATTTTCTTATAAAAATAGCTAGATTAAAACTTAGTAAAAAAGATACTATTTTTAAGTTATAAAGATTTTTAAGTTTTTAAAAATAAAAAAAATAATAAAATTAAATTAGAGTTAGATTATAGATTAATTTAAATAATTAATTTTAATTTAATTTTTTTATTTATAAATAAATAAATAAATAAATAAATAAATAAATAGATAAATAGATAAAATTTATTAAATTTAACTCTTAAAAAAAAATTAATATAAATAAAAAAAAAGATAGTTAAATAAGTTAATAAATATATATATATATATATATTAAAGTTAGAATTATTTATCTAAAACTAGTTAATTATAATTTAAATAATATTAAATTAGATATTTAACTTAAACTAAAAACTAAATTAGTTAATTTTATTTTAATTTAATATATAATATAAATAATTATAAATAATCTAGAATTAGAGTTAATTTTTTAACTTAAATATAAATTTATTAGATTTTAAGTTAATTAATATACTAAAATTAGCTAATAAATTAATAAAATTATATATATAAATAAAATAAAATAAAAATAGAGTTAGGCTATCGAATAAATAAATTTAATATAATAATTATAAATTTAACTTTAATATACTAAAGTTAAAATTAAATTATTAATAGAATTTAACTAGTTTATATAATCTATATATTATAATATTATATTAGAAAATATATAAATAAAAAAAGGTTAGTATTTAACTTTAATTTAATAATTAATTAGTTATATAACTTAGTTATTTTAGTTAATAAATTTAAATAATTTAAAATTTAAATAAAGTAAACTACTAATTATAAATTAATCTAATAAATATAATAGTTACAGTCTTAATTAATTTAATTTAAAATAGAATTTAAATTATTAGTTTTCTTTTCTTTATTTTTATTATAATAACTTTATTAATATAGTAATTAAAGTTAGTCTGTATATAGTCCACATTGAAGAATAGAGCACTTTATACTAATTGCTAATAAAAGCTTGCCAGTGTTAATTCTAGAATATATTAGCATGCTTTAAACTTCAGAAGAAATAGCTCTATTCTTTAAAAGGCTTTTAAAAGTTAAATAAATATATCTTTTTATATTTTTATAATATTATTTAAATCTATAGCCTTTTTATTATATTTATATATAGTTCTAGCCTAATAGCCTCTATAGTGGTTTTAAAACATAAAGTACTACTTTTATATTTTTAAGTCCTGCTAGCCTTTTAGGTTATCTTTTATACTATATATAAAGGTTACTATATATAGCAAAATCTCTTTTGTTATCTATTAAAAAAGCATTACTTACTAAGTTATTAGTAATAAAGAATTATATTTTCTTAGAAATTAGACCTGGTTGCTTTCTCTTATAATAAAATAATATATTTATAGAATAATATTAATAAGATTTAAAGGTTACTAACTATATTAAAATTTTTCTACTATTTTTCTAACTATAATTTTTGTTTAACTAGCACTAATTAGATCTAATAATATTATAATTAAAAGTATTAGTGGTAGGTTATATATTAAGAGGCTATTTTATAATATAAGATATATATATAGATGCTATTTTAGTAGAAGTAATATTAATAATACTTTACTATAGTTCTAGTTAATAAGATCTACTAGACTATCTCTTTATTATATATATATCTCTATGCTTATACACTTTAAAATGTTTTATTATTAATCTATAACTTATTATCTTCCTTCTCTGTTCTCTATAATATATAGAATTAAATCTGGAGATAATATTAATAAAGTTAATATTAGCTATATTATAATTATGTTAAGACTACTCGGCATATTTTAGAGCTTATGTTATAGATATAGTAAATAGATATTTATATCTATTTTTTTAGGCTAGAGCTTTATAATCTTAGTTTTAGCTATTATGTTTCTTAAGTCTAAAAAAAGCTGTCTTTATTCTTAATTTATAAGAGTATTAGATAGATTTTAGAAAATATTATAACTATTCTTATATATAATTAAAATATTAAGATATAATGCCTCAGCCAGCATAATGTATAATTATTAAATATATTTATATAGTGAGAGACCTCTTAGGATTTTATTACTGCACTCTAGAACCTGCAGTTTTGTTAGAAATATATTAATATATAGCAGCAGCTAATCTATTATTAAAACTATATTATTAAGCAGGGCCATTTTTAAAAGATACTCTTTTAGCCTAGTAATCAATAGCTTAATATATAATATAAGATAACTAAGATTGCAGGTAACTTTAGCTATTAAATAGATCTAGATTATAACAAAGTAGACTATAATGCTTTGTAGAACTAGCTTAATTAGATAGTTCTTATATTTAGCCTTGCTATTATCTAATATTTAGTATATTATTGCAAGTTTAATTCTATCTTGGTGTTATATATAGCTATATAATTCTAGAGCTATTAGTAAGGGGTGTAGATGCTTATTAAGAACTATACCTTGATTCTTTTATAATTGATCTATAACTGTTAGATGGTGGTGCTTGCCTAGATATTATTTAATAGTAGAAATAACTAGAATGCAGACCTAGAGATTATAATTATTAATCTTTAAGATTAGTAATTATTAAATGATATAGAAGATTCTATTATTAAATTGTTAAAGAACTAGTTATTTAGCTTTTAAATTAGCTAGATTAATGTTCTGTTGGCCTAACTCTGCTAGTATATAGATAGAGAGATATTAATCTAGTTAGATGTAATCTTTTATTTTTTTAATCTTTATTAGATTATTTTTAATAGAATTATAAAGGCTTAATAAATTTTTAATAAAGAGCTTTATTTTAGTAGCTGATCTAGCCTTATAAATAATATTTTTTATCTAGATTTTAGACTTTTTATTAATAATTAGAATGCTATTGTATTAAGTTAGTTATTTCTCACTAATTTCTAGAATATATTTTTTTTAGATCTCTTTTAAAACTGGCTAATCTCCCAAGTTAGAAAAATATAGGTATTATTTTATATATTTTAGTTGTAGACAGCTGCTAATGCTTAGATAATCTGTGCTGATGCTATATAATAATATAAGGATGTTATCTAGTGGTTTTTGTGTGCAGTAATAGTTCTATTTTTTATTAGATCTGCTTAGTAAAAGTGTTATAATAAGTTTATTAGGCTCTAATAAAAGAATATAATATTAATTATGCAGAACCTCTTTCTCTATAATAAGTAAATGCTTTTTATTTTTAGCTATTATAAGATCTAGACTTAAATAAATATTTTTTAGTAGCTAGTTTAGTTTTTTTTTTTAGAAATTATTTAGCTTATTATTTAATATCTTACTTTTATTTAGCTATTTTAAATATTTTTTTAATAAAAGATATTAGGGCCTCTAGTAGTCTTAGACTATCTTTAGTTTTAGAGCCTTAATCTATAGCAAGTAAATATAATAATATAGATTATAATAGATGCTGAGAAGCTCTATTTAAAAAAATATATCTATATCTAAGACTAGTAATATATTACTATAGATATTACTTAACAGAAGTTTATAAGTATAAAGACAAATCTGCTAATTAAAATAGATAAAGATAATAAAAAGGTAGAATCTTTACTTAATAGTATATTTAATATACTCTATTAATAGGCTGGCTATATCTTTTATATTAGCAATTATATTTATAAAAAAATAGTAAACTTTTAGGCTAAATTAATAAATATAAGATTCTAAGAGTTTTAATATATTAGTTAGCTCTAGCATTAGTTTATATATAACTTTATCTCTTTTTTATATTTATTTGCCTAGCTATATTAGTCTGTTGTCTTTTAAATATTGTAGGTTTAAAAAAAATAAAACTTAAGTATAGGTTATAGTTCTTATCTTTTTTAGACTAAGATAGTAAGTGATTAGAATATATTTAGTTATTCTTTAATTTAATTTTCTTTTTCCTTGATTAAGTAATATTAGAAGAAGGAGAAAGAAGAGGAGCTTAAGAGTCTAATTATATAGTATATAGTATGATAGAAGGCGCCTGCTTAGACTTAGTAGTGATAGTATATAGATTAAGCTATAGAGATTCTCTAGTAGATGTATAATATAAATGTCTAGTATTATAGCTGTAGGCAGCAGCAGGTAATAGAGTATATTTTAGTAGGCAGTGAGTAGGTTTTAATAATTCTATAGATTAGTAAGAGTAAGAGTCTGCTTTATCTTCTTTTTTATTAGCTTTTTAGTGTAGAAATAATAGTAGTTATTCTGTCTCTAGTAGTGTTAAAGGCTAAGATGTAGCGGTAGTGTGCTAAGGCTGGTATTAAGATATATATATAAGAGGTTAACTTAAATCTAGATTAGCTTTATTTCTATTCTTTTATCTTGGTTGCGGTTGAGCAGGTGGTGTAATATTAATTCTGTAATTTCTTAACTTGGCTTTATGTTGCTAATGAACTAGACCGGGTGGTATTTAACAAGTGTTATCTTGCCCTTATGGCGGTGTTGTATTAGGCTAATAGGCAAAGTTAAGAAAGAATAATACCTTTTACATTAAAATTTCCACTATTTAATATAGTCCATTCGAAAGAGCAGATCTAGATGATTTTAATAATAGTAGTTTTGTGATTATTGCTTATTAGTTGGTTAAATAATTATTAGTTAAAGATTAGATAAGAATTAAGATAGAGTTTCTAATTTAGTATAGCTAGAAGATTAATGTTAGATTATCTTTAATTTTTTATTATATGTGCTAACTCTTTTTGAATTTCTATTATATGTCTTAGATTAGACCAAATAGGGTATATTTAAAATAAAAATAGATATGGGGTTAAAGGAGACCCTATTTAATACTATAATTTATTTTAAACTAATTTATAAGATATATAATGTGAAGGTATTTAGTTTTATATTTAATAGATTTCTGCTGTTTGCCTGATTGGTATATAATAATTTAAGAGAGCTAACTCTTAATATTATTTAATTTTATCTAATTAATATCTGTTTTTAGGCTAATTTTATTCTATATTTTAGAGTTATTAAGCCCTGCTTTTAATTTGCTTATATAGCTGCTGATTTGCTAGGTATATATTAATATCTTTATATTTTATAAAATTTAGTAATAGTTTCTTGAGTATAATATATATTTTATTTTTATTAATCTTTTATTCTCTATTACTTAATTATAATTTTCTAATTCTTTTAGAATTTTTATCTGTATTTTAATCTCTTTTTTTAAACTATCTATTATTTTTTATATAGATTTGTTCTATTTAACTATTAGTCTTAGCTTTATATATGAGTAATAGACTTTAATGTTTAATAATTTAAATAGATTTGGCTAAAGGTGTCTAATAAAGAATAGCCTTTTTTGTTTGATTCTATTAGTAATAGTAGTTATATTTATAGTCTATAGAGTACTAACTTTATTAGTTAAATTTTAATAGTTTATATTTTATCTTTAAGATTAATAATGGATTAATTTTTTAAAAATGGTGGGTCTATCTTTACATCTTAGTTTTTAATCTAGACTTAGGCATTTTTATATTATTCTTATAAACAGAGCAGTTAATGGGCTTTTTTGAAGATTTATAGTAGCTATAAATAATAATAGTCTAATTAACTAGATTCTATTAAGGTGGCTACTTAAGTAATTTCTTTAGTCTATCTTTATATCTAGCTGGTGGCAGCACTGGGCTAGAAAAAATAGTATTATATTTTTAGATAGTTTAAGAAGCTGGCTTAATCTAATAGTAACTAATAAGCACTGCTAGAGATTTTAAATAATTTTATAGAGCTTAAGATAGTCTGGCTGTAGTTTTAGAAGTCTATTAACTGTAGCTAGGTTTAACCTAAGTGAATAGCTAATGTAGAAGATTAATAGATTTGTGATAGCTAGATAGCTTGTAGCTATAGTAAAAGATAATTAAATTAAATTAATAGAATTTTCTATATTCTATATAATATTAGAGTGTGGTAATGCTATCTAGCAAAATTAATTAATAATAATAATAAAGTAGAGCTTTCTGTATTAGATTATATGATTTAAAGAGATAGAATTAATAATTAGATCTATAGCTAGTAGTTTGCTAGATTATTTATTAAGTCTAGAATTTTAGAAAGTTTTAGTATGTTTAGCTTTTTAGAAGGTTTATTTTTACTAGTAATTTAGAAATTATTTTTGACTGCTAATTACTGCTGTATAGTTCTTTTTTTGGTGGTATTATTATTTAAATAGCTATAAGAGCTCTCTAGCTTAGTTTTTAATACTTAATTTTAATCTTTTTATACTGTAAATAGGCTCTTTGAGATAGATTAAAATAGTGAGTAATCTTTTACTAGTTAAGAGATAGTTCTAATAATCTTTATAGATAGATTTAGTAAGGTAATACTTTTAGTTTATTAATAATTTATCTAGACCTGTGTAATCTAAGGGATTTTTATAATAGAGATAGTTAGTATTATCTATAGCAACCTCTATATTTATTAACTAGTATATAGTATAAAAAAGAGCTAAAATTATCTATTTTCTTTTAGCTAGAGAGATTTGAAACTATCTTTTATTTTTAATAGTTAGTTTTACTACTATTTAATTAATTCTAGAAAGGTACCTGGCATCTAGTAACTAGCTAGTATTTCTTTTTTCTATTGCTATTATTTATTATAAGCTGGTCTCTGCAGCTTTTTTAATTAAGATAAACTATTATTATTATTTATCTTTTATTTAGCTATAGGACTATTTCTAGTAGACTAATTTTCTAATGTTGAGCTTTTATAGGCCGCTAAAGACAACCGCACTAGTATGTAGATAAAAAGAAAGCAGTGCAAATGTATATTTAATAATACTAGAAACAACTATAAGTTAGTTATTTTTTATTTTATTTATTAAGCTTTTTTTAGAATATCTTTTTAGTCTAAAATTTTTATTTTTTTTTATTATTAATTATAGCTATTAATGCTTTATTAAATCTCTTTAATAGTCTCTAGGAAGTCTTAATTACTTTTTTTTTTAATTAAGAAAAGACTAGAGCTATTCTAGATAAGTTTAGCTAGAAGAACTATTATAGTTTTTTGTTTGAGAATAAATCTATAATCTTATTAGATAGTAGCCTTAGTAATTATTAGTTATTTTATAATATTTTCTTTTTTATTTAATTTAAAATAATTTACTAAGCCTTTTTAATAGACTGCTATCTTATTAACTAGCTAATTTTTTTTAAGATCTTTTTATTAGTATTAGAGATTAAAAAGACTACTCTCTAGATAGTATTAGTTATTCTAGTCCTGGCTGTAGCCTATACTATAATTAATATAGACAGCCTTTTTATTTAACTGCTAACAGAGATGCTAGTAGAATAGTTTTAATAATACTATAGGTGTTCTTTAAATTAGTATTATATATAGTTAGTCTTTTTGTCTAATATAGTGCCTTTTTTTATTATAATATAGTGGGATTGCCTAGATATTCTAGTATAAATAATTATCTCTTTTTATCTAATATTATAGGAGACTTTGCTTTTTTTTAAGTATTATTAGCAGCTCTATAGTAGTATTCTTATTATTATTATAATAAATAGTCTCTCTAGTGTGTCTTTAGTAGGTGTGTCTGTGACTATTAATATAGAGTATAATATTATCTTAATTAATAAATTACTAATAGTTTGGTTTAATATTAATAATGTGGGTGACTTTAGCTTTAGCTTAGTAATTGCATAGAAAAGAATCTAGTAGTATATAAGATAGGCTATAATTAGCTATTTCTAGAGCTTGCTCTATTTAGTGCTTATTTTAGTCTAATAAAATAACTTATCTATGTAGCAGCTTTGGCGGTCCTGCTAACTAGTATATTATATTTTATATTTTTTATTTGGGCGGCTAACTAGTTTTTTAAAGATTAAATTATATCTAATTTTTTTTAGATTTTATTAACTAGAGCAGCGCTAATAGATTATTATTAAAAAGAAATATACTCTCTAGATAGATAGACTTTTACTTTTTATATTTTATATTATTTATTTGCTCTCTATTGTGCTGTATCTTTTTTCTATAGTAGTATATATTTATCTTAATAGAACCATTAGCTGGGTGGAAAATAGTATTTAAGATATAGGGAAATAGCTCTAGATATAAAAATTTTATTTTGTTTTATAAGCTTCTTATCTTAATATTTTTTAGTAAGAGATCTAGTAGTAGATATAGATATTTAAGTTTTATTAACTTTATAAATACTATCTGCTGCTAATAGTTAAGAATTTAAAATTTGCTATATAGTAGTCTATCTAGTCTAGAATATAAAATGCATTCTTTATCTTATAAAATTAAGCAGTTAATATAGACTATCTTATAAAGGACTATTATAATATTGCTAAGAAGGTAATCTTATTATATTATTTTAATGACTCTTTTTATTATTTATTAATACTAATCTGACAGCAATGCTATTTTAATTATTTTAGTGATTAGCTAGCTAGATCTATAGCTATATTTCTTAATAATTATCTATCTGTATTAGAGGGGGATTCTAGCTTTAATATAGATTTCTATTACCTATCCTATTAATTAAAAGAGTTTTTTTTAAATAAGTTTTTTTCTAAGAATGACTGCTTTTATATATCTTTTTTAGAGATGCTTTTTTATTAGATTTTAGTATTTCTATAGCCTGCTATTTCTTGAGCTTTTTAATAAAAGAAATTTTATTTTTTTTTCTTTTTCTAAGATTTAGGAGTCTTTATACTTATATTATCTTACTATTCTCTACTGTGGTGGCGAAGATTATAATATAGCTATTTATATTATATATTTAAGAAGATCCTTGTAGCTAGAAACTAATATATTTTTTAAAATAAAAACTTTAATATATTAGTGCTTAACTCTAGGCTGGTCTAGATTTAGTAGTATATAGATAGAGCTTTTAGTTACTCTTTTATAGCTCTTCTCTATATCTATCTTTACATAAAGTAATAATTTTATATGGCTTTAATAGGCTGTTAGAATTGATTATATAGGACTTAGAAGAAATATTATATTATAGAGGCTGTTTTTATTGCTCTTAATATAATTATTTAGTAGCAAGATTTAATAAATATTTTGCTTCTTTTGTTAGCTAATCTTTTGCTATTTTTTATTTATTCTACTAGTCTAATAGTTGATTAGGTCTAATAGAATCTTAATAAGCTCTATCTTAGATTTGAGATAATATATAGTCTCTAATTGCATATAATAATATATTAAGAATACACCTATGTGATAATAATATTTTTTTAGTATCTTTTTTATAGCTATAGAAGTTAGAGCTATTATTTTTAGTGTAGTTTAGGCCTCTAGCTAGATCACTAGATAGTCTTTATAGTAAATAGCTTTAATATAGACTGGATTTAAAAAGGTATAGAGATAGCAGACTAGTTAAAATAATATAAATATAGCTGGCTAGTAGATAAGCTAGATTAAATAGTAATAATCTTTTAATTACTATACTGCTGGCATCTAGTGTTTTATATACTCTATCTATAGTCAGTATATTATTTATAGTATTAGTAGTTAGTGTAGATAAAGATAGATTTTCTTTTCTTTTATAATATTTTTAGATATCTCTCTTTAGTGTGTAATGACTTTATCTAATTAATATAGCTTTTTTAGCTTTTTATCTAGCTCTGCCTGCAAGTTTTTTATTAGAATATCTTTTATGTGCTAAAAGATTAGTATATATAGCAGCTATTAGATTTTTTATCTCTTTAGGCAGACTGCTAAGGTAATCTTTTTTTAATAGCTATAGATCTTGTATAGATATTCTTAGAAGGGCTGATAAAGAAGAATTTAATATTTGTCTGCAGCTTGCAGATAAAGGTTATATATATTAAAGTCTTTTTTGTGTGGCTTTAAGGCTAAGATAAAGATGGCAACTATAGCAATTGGCCTTGAAAGCATTAGGAATTTAAAGCATATTATATTCTCTTCTAACAGTGCTTCGGGGTCATTGTGTAGGTGTATAGAATGCAGCAGGCGCGGGCCTAGCGGACCAATGTCAAGCAGACATAGCTCTAGACGCATTAGATCCTGCCATATTCCAGCTCGCAGCATTTCTGGTCACGGGGGGTGCAAAAGCGCTTGGTTAGGGTTAGGGTTAGGGTTAGGGTTAGGGTTAGGGTTAGGGTTAGGTTAGGTTAGGGTTAGGGTTAGGGTTAGGTTAGGTTAGGGTTTAGGGTTAGGGTTAGGGTTAGGGTTAGGGTTAGGGTTAGGGTTAGG